>JADWOT020000001.1:1199456-1338600 GCA_036345935.2 Taenia hydatigena | reverse complement strand
ATTAAATCGCGTAACATTTCATCAGCGTCTTTTTGAGGCTCCGCCTTTTCTATCTGCTTGTCTTCTTGTGGTTGTGTTTGCCTTTCAAAGATGTTAACTTTTTCTTGGGAAGCGGTGGATGAATGAATGTGATACTACTGAAGTGGTGGTTAACCAGTCGATGGTTGAGAGGTAGCTCTGCGATTAGAAAGGAATAGGCTTGTTCTTCACTCCAACTGTAGACGTTGAACTTCAATTGGCTGCCTCCACGTGGAGCAGGCGAAATTCCTTTGTTCTCTAAATGGACGAAAGATTTTCTGAACCTATTGCATCCTTAAAGGTCAGCTTGTAAGTGACAATTTTCTTTCGCCTTTTTTGACTACATTTTTTTTGACGACCAACTTATTTGTAGCACATCACACTAGCAGGGTGTCAGTTGTGAAAACAGCATTGACCTCCTGTCTGGATGGCCAATGAGATTGGGTGTGAAGCTTGTGAGTTATTAGCGAGCAGCAGTCAAAGATGCTTCCATTGATGTGGGGGCAAATTTGGCATTCAAATTGATTAATTTTTTCTCCACAAAAGAATGAATGCTGTGTTTGAGCAGTAGCACTTCAACGACAGTAGACGTAATGACCTCGAGGTCACAGGAAGGATTGATGAGTTTATGAAGGAGGGTGAGAAATTGACTGGCCACGTGAAGAGCCAGCCGTTGAAGTTGTGATTGAACAGCTATGGCAGTCGAACTCTCTACTCACCCGCTTGCCTTTTCCATGGCATCAGTGTGCATCAGTCTGGAACTGTGAAGTAGGCCGCACACAGCACTTGATTGGTGGAAAGTCTCGCGGAAAGATGGGGCGATTAAGCACGGAAAAGGTGCAGAGAACCCCGAAAAAGCAGTTAGCTTTGAATGGGCTGAGAGATCCTACAAAGGCTGAGATGATGGATGAATGGATGGGTAAGTAGGTAAACAAGGCGGTGGTTAATAGTTCTTTTTTTAAAGTACCTTTACGAAACAACAACTTGATTACCGCATAGCTTAGAAGCCACTTGATTAGCACGAATATAAAACCTCGTTCGAATGTCTAAATGAAGTAGAGCGGACAGAATTCAACCACACCTCGCAAAAATCAACCCTTCTTCTTTGACATCTTGACCAATTTTGGAAAAGAAGTGGTGCTCGGTATTAGCAATCTTACGATGGAAATGGAAGATTAGACAACTGCTGTTCCACAGCTCACCCACACTTCAATAAGCTCAACTCAATTCTCGCGTTTTATTAACGCCTGTGGAACAGACCATCGTCTTCCACCTAACTGAAAAATAATCAACCACTAGCTTAACAAAGTCCAAAAAACATTCAAAAGCCTGTACAACAGACGCCTCTGCCTTTAGTTAGGTCTACGTAGGGTACCTCAGGTGTCTTTCTGACTGCTACGGGGTCACTTTCTCAAGTGTTTCCCCTTTGGTCGCACTAGAGTTAGGCACAAATGCCTCATGGTTAACCATCATAGCACGGGTTATCGAAGTCGAATTCGCACCAGCAGAGATTCGCGTTGGAGGAGTGCACAGTAGCATCATCTTCCTGCACGGCTTGGAAATAAAGCGCTTTCGCCAATTCAGTGTCTGAGTCAGCTAATCCTCTCCACTTCAACACAACGAGCCCCTTTTCTTCCTCCTTGTGACATACATATGAATCATATCTATTCTCTGCCAACTCGTTTTTCTCTCTCTATTCACTTCCTTTGCCTGGAATGCCTAATTTGCCCGAACAGCAAACCAATCCGCCAATTTTACGATTCTGAACTCGTGTCTACTGATTTAATATAGGTAGTATTCACATCAACTTCTTCAACACTGATTTCGTATATCAGTGAGTTTGTAAGGCGGACATTTTGTTGAACTCTTACAAGTAATCAACTCGTTAATCTGAATTACTTCTATATCCACGGAAGCGGCTGCGGCATGTGCAGCATCAATGCTGACTTCCTCGAAAAATGCGGTCAGGAAAAGCAAGTGAAATATATCACCCAAAAGCCGATCTTTAAGGGTGTTTAAGGGCGCAATGGGTGCAGAAATCTTTTATCTATCTAGAAGGTGGTAGACAGAGGTCAAATCTCTGCCCTCTTCTCCTTCCTTATGTAAGGCTTCAATTCAGCGTTTGAACCGGGAGCCTAAAAGTGCTATCGAAGTCAAGCGCCATGTGACCGACGGACCGTACCAAGAAAGTCGCGAACTTAATGCATGCGATATTTCATTCTTCTCAGATTCTCATTATTGCTAAAGTAGCCTTATTGATCTGTTAGGACAACTCCCTTGAGCAGATTCTTGAAGAGCAAAGAGATACAGAAGTGACCCCAACTTCCACCTATCGCGTTGCAATGATTAGACACTGATGGACTAATCTGCTATTTACTTTCGCAAAGAGACACAGGGTAGGCAGTCTGTTTAATGGGAATTAAAGTCATGACCAATCATATTTTTAGGTGCAAGAAGTCTCTAGTGCACCTTAAGAAAGTAGAATAATTGCAGTCAACATAAGAGAAAGTAGGTGTGGAGAGAGTTTCGCCAATTCCGAGGTTCCTGCCGTCTTGTCTTCTTCCTTTTCCTCTTCCTCTACGTCTTCCTTGTCTTCGATTACTTCCTTCATGGTGCTATTATCAGCAGAGGGCAACATGGAGATTGTGCTTGTTTTTGGTGTTGTGGTTGCTGTTGTCGGTGCATTAGTGGTGGTAGCAGAGGTGGTTGGTGTCCTTGTGGTGGTGATGGTGGTTGTGGATGGTCTCTTTGTGGTGGTAGTGGTCGTGGTTGGTGCCATTGTGGTAGTGGTGGTAGTGGTTGTGGTTAATCTCCTTATGGTGGTTGAACTTGTGGATGTCGAATGAACGGGTGTGCTTTGTTGTCTGGAGGAGAGAGAAGATATTTTATTTATCAGCCACGGTTCGCTGTGTAAAATGACAATCGTACTCACTCAGCATAATAAAGACACACGGACAGATGTGCAAGCGCTGGTTTGGGCGGCGCGAATGAGCAACGCTTGACTGCGCACCCAAATTCCGTAATATTTGACTGCACCACCTGTAAAAGAAATGACGCCGTGGAAGGAGACGTGCGATTTGAAAAGCTCAAAACGTGGAAAGTGTGAACGTACCTGCCTATAGTGCTCACAGGAGTAACCGATGCATTGCCCAGTAGCTGGGTTGTAGGCCTTTGCCTCCACCGAAAGTCGGTATTTCCACTGTTGCTTTAACGGCCAGTGAACTCTAACTGTAAACACATTGCTTCCGAGGTTAGCGAATCTGGGATCGGTTGGACGATTCTCACTGCATGTGACCGCCCATTCCCGTGCGAGGTTCACCAAATTCTTTGAATATTTCTAGTTTGAAGTTAAAGGCGACAATTCATTAGTGTGGTTAGCTGAAATGTGGCGAATATTGTGAATTTACGAGAAGTAGAGCCATAAAACGGGAATAGGAATGACAACACAAGAAGAAGCTATGCTTACCAAAGGAGGTAATTTCTTGCCCTGATACTTGAAACTGTTACGAGTAGAAGAATGCACCTCTATTAGACTTTCTGCTAAGCTCTCTTCGTAATTGGAAGCGTATGCACACCACAGAACGGCCACGAGGCATAAAAAGAGTCGCTGCATGTCTTTGAAGTGGCAAAGGTTTACAGCAGATGGCCGCCTGCTTTTTCGACTTGCTGGCCTAAGTGCCTTGAGGTTGGGGTGAGATAAGACCTCTTCGTGTTTCGCCTTTATAAATTGCTTCCGCCCTAGCAAGAGCGAATTCGCTATTTGGTGATTTGCGCCACGAAATGCGCAACTATTTGGCAGCTATCACACGAATGTATGGGCCGACATGCACACCCCTTCCTTCCTTCTTTGTACCCATTTAAGAGGTGATTGACTCTTCCTACACGAGGTAGATTTGCTGGTAAGTCAAATAACAATTGTGACCAAGTGGTGACCGCTTTTGATGCGATGGAAGGCCAGTTTGGTCTGCGAATAGTAAATAGTGGCTCGGATCTACCAAAATAGAATTCAGAGTGCCACTTTGAAAAACTCCTCTCATCTTTTGCCTCATTCATGACCTCTCATTCTTACAATTCCATAGTTTGCTGGCACTTTTACCCCATGCACGTTCATTCCATGGTTCAAAAACTCGTCCTTCATGCCCTAAACCAGACGAATCTAAACCCGACATAGAACTTTAGCTGCGATCAATTAAACATGTTGTCCTGAAACACGTATTTAACTTCCCTTATTTTCTGCCAATTCAGTTTATCCCTTGAGATCCAGTCTCAGATCCTCATTCACCTACTTTCTCCCTCCTCCGTTTTCCTACTTTGCAGCTTCCTCGTCCATTCGAACTCCCACATGTCTTCCTCATTGGCTACCATCTTCCTTCTTCCTTCCAAACAGTCTGTCCACCTCCTTGTTTCACCCAACCCATGGAATGTAGAGGATTGGCGACAATTAACCCCACCACCATAGATCGTGAGGTCATTGTCCAGTAATGTTTGCTTTAGACGCCACATTCGCCTTCGAGTTCATCTGCAGATCCATTCGTTGCGCCGCTCCTTTTAGCAGATTTCTTTGTTTAGTTTCCTTATAGGCACAGACAGCGGATCGTCTCAGCTGACGTGGGAGCTTTGCCACTTCGACGTGCCACTCTTTAGTATTTGCTTCGCAGATTTTGTGTTTTTCTGGATTTCCTGCCCTGGCGTTACTTGAGCACTGTATATTTCTAGTGGAAGAATGGAGAAGGGCACCAGACAGAAAAAAAGGGGATAAATGGAGGTGAATGATTGGATGGATGGAGTTTGATCCATTGATCCAACCAATCAAACACTTAGCAAAGAAAAATATGCAAAATTAATTTCTGCTAACCATGTTGAAATCGTCTATCTAATCGACTAGAAGATTGAGTGATGGTGGATCAAGGAGAGAAGTGTGTATTTTTACTAGTTCTTGAGGAACACCAGGTGAGCATACTGTCAGGAAATGAAAAAGAGGGAAGCAGACAATGAGGGAGGTAGAGGAAAGACGGAATAAAAAGGCCACGATTTACGTGCGACAAGAGGTTCAATTGGGCCAATTTGGACTGCAATGTGACTGAGTAAACTCGTCCATGGTGTCGGATCAACAACCTGACATAGCACATAAGAGAGATGTCGACGGAGCACGAAGAGGTTGTGCTTGTCAAGTAATTCATTCTCGTCTTTAGTTATCTTCCAATCTCAGTCTAACTTTTTTCTATAGGAGATGAAAAATTTAGGCAGCATGGGAAGACAATGCGCTCTTCAAGACGACCAGTGAAAGAGCTATGGGTTTGGTAAATGTTTGCTCACAAAGAAGTAAACGGAATACCCAGAATTGTTTCACCCCTGAGTGATCACTAATGCCACCCAGTTGGTTTGAGCTAGAAATGCACGAGAGCTTCAATGTTGTAGGAAAAACGGGCCACAGAATCGCCACAGAAGCGGATATAAATTAGAATTTTCGACTGCGCTTCTGCAGCTCTGTGACATTGTCGTCAAGGCAGTTAGGTGGACGCGGAATGTGTTTTCGCGTGGACGAATGGTTTGTCTTCCACTTTAAGTCATCTGTTCACCTGCTACACTTGTGGGTGTTCCTTTTCGCACTCTGGGCTCATTCTCTGACTCTTGGAGTGCCTTGAATTTGGGACATAACGCATTAACTCACTACTCCCTGCTCTGACTGGAGTCTCCTGACACTGTTGGGACCTTCAGGTCTGTGTCGGTGGTGTACGTCCCATCGAGACCATAAATCCCGTAGCTACTTAATAAAGTCTGTTTTTTTTTAACAAGGACAGGCCATAACTTAGGTGTTGAAGGCTGTTGGAGGCTGAGTCGGAGATTGGGTTTGAGGCTGCAGCTGAGATAGCCCAGATTTGCGGCTAGGACAGTAAGACAGTGGCTATCGAAGTAGTTCATATCCACTCTGCATCAATTGGAAGTCTGATGGAAGCGATTTGAAGGGAGCTCTCCGAAATATTGAGGCAAATTATATGCAATGACGGGACATTCTAAGAAAGTTGGCGTGAACTTTTATCAAAGGGTAATCTTGCACGAGTTGATAGGCGGATGCTGGAGGCCTTGACCGCTCTTATGAATGGTGGGACCGCAATACAAAGGATTTGTCTCCGATGGTTAAGCGATACGTTAAGAGTTGAACAGCGATTGACATATTTCTGCTAAAGTACGTTACCTTTAAGCTAAAGCTTAACGTCATCTAGCTACTTCATTATCCGCCTCATTCAAGATACCGTCTCTAATACAATTGGCATGGAAAGTGAAATCGAAGTGTTTAGTGGTTGTGTTCACTACTAAATCGACCAGAAAATGTTACCAAAGTGCCTTACAAATGCATTCATTCATTCAATCATCCACGATCCTTCTCTTCCAACTTGTATCCATACCGTATCCATCCATCCATTCGTTCTACATCATCTGCCGCTGTTGCTGACTGATTGGCTGTCACCGCTTGTAAGAGAAGGCATGAATGAATGGGCGTGACCTTATTTTCTTCACTAAGGTCTATCAGTATCATACGTCATCGCTAAGAGCCTCATTTGGCTAAAGTGACGCCAATTGTGCCAACTCCTGTTCCTCCTCTTCCTTTCTTCCCATCTCCTTCACCTATTCCGGGTGCCACTAAAGATGTAGAAAAACGTAAGATTCCTCTTTAATGGTTTGCAAGACTGAAGTGGCCATACAAAGTTGGATGATGAATTAAAGCCAAAGCTCTTCGTCGAAGCGAGACCAGGCCCAGACACACGATCCACTCTAACCTAGGGCTGATGTCTAGCGTCTAAGCCGCAGGTGTTCCTCAACTCTTTGGCTGTGAAGGCGTCAGCAGACCCACCAAATTAAGCAATGTGCATCAGTTGAAGTAGAGACCAAACCCCTTTACGCCTAGATGGAAAGCTACTCTTCAGTCAGCGAGTCGGTAAATCTACTCCACCAACTTGGCCATGTGCTGCTCATTCGGTGTTTTCATAAATAGATTGCAAAATCCTGCCACGATAATCCCGCAGTAAAAAAAAGAGGCGGATACTCAAACTAACGAAATGTGGAATTTAATGCAGCATGAGACCGACAAGACATAAACATGTATTAAGAGTGAAGCCTTAAAGAGACGCTGGTGAACTAATTCGTAATTTAGTTGGACAAATGGGTACAAGGCGGACAGACGCTCCATTAGAGGAGAGCTGAAGACTTGACAAATCACACATTTTGAAGTGAGGGAAGGCCCAGGTACACCTCAGAAGAGGAGAACGATTGCAATCATTGCAAAGGAAGGAAGAAGTGAAGAGAGCTGTGCCGAAATGGAGGAGTTTTCCACTTCATCATCATCATCATCTCCTTCTTCTTCTTCGTCATCGGCTTCTTCCATTTCGTCAATATCGAGTAGAGGCAACCCTAACCTTTCAGTTGACTTCACTTTTGCAGTAATGCTCTCAATCGGGGTTGTCAGCTTGGATACCTTTTCTTTTCCTTCTTTTTCATCTTCCTTCTCCTCACCTTCTTTTTCCTTTTCTTCCTCTACCTCCTTTTCAACATTACTTTCTTCCCCCTTCTCCTTTTCTCTAACAAAATAATCCGCAAAGTATTTTACTGGATACTCTGCCTCAGAAGAGCTGTTTGATGCTGAGGAAGGAGGTTCAGGCCTAGTGCCCAACTTCACTATCACAGTAGCGCTCCTTACCGTTGCGGTCGGTGTGGTGGTGTATGTGGTAGTTGAAAGTCCACCCTCTTGTTGAATGGACACACCATGGTCTCTGAAAGAAGAAAAACAATTTTTTCCACCACTATATGAACCTTTGGGTACGCTTGTCCTGCAGCGTGCTGTGCAACACAGCAATATACTCACTCAACCTGGTATAGACACACGGACAGGTTCACTGGCATTGAACTTTGCATCCACACTACGCAGTATCCGACCGCGCAGCCAAAGTAGGCATTGCGTGGCTGCACTACCTATCGAAAGAAAAAAGAGGCAGAAGACGACATGCTCGATGCTTGAATAGCGCGAACGTACTTGCATAAAATGCTCACAAGACGCGGCAGTGCATTGCCCTGTGGCCAGGTTGTAGTTCTGCCTTTCACTTGACATTAAATCCCTCCACTTACGCACCACTGATTCAAACTCGGGCGCTGCGATCACATTGCTTCCGAGACCAGCAAATTTCGGATGGGTTGGCCGAGACTGTTGGCATGTGTTCACCCATTGTTTTGCAAGCCTCTCCAGGTCTTTGGAATATTTCTAGTCAACCAGAAAATACAAATGATGGAGAACAGATTCCATAAGTAGAGGTGGGTTGTATAAAGAGACAATTTACTCACTAGTGGAGCCAACTTCCTGCCCAAAACTGTAAAGTTGTCACGGATTGACACATGGATCTCCATTAGGGCAGCAACCATCTCCTTCGCCACCTTGTTAGCGTAAGCGCATGAGAGTAAAGCCAGAAGAAGTGCAAGGAACTTCATGTATTTGAGTACTGTTAGGACCTACTATTTAAATTCTCCCAGCCCTTCCTTTCCACTTATATTGGGTGTTTACGCCTTGACACCGATAAATATGCCGCCAATCCTGTCATTTGTGTCACTAGCTGTGCAACATTTTGACAGCAATCACACAAAAGGGCTCTTTACTTGGTATGCATCCACCCTCCCTCCTGTGTACCACTGGAGTGAAAGGGACGAAATCCTTCTCTAATGCGAACTTTGTATCCAAATCTGCTCAAAGAAAAGGGGAAAAATTATGCGCAAATCATTGGGTTGACAAACAAATTTGCCTCGGCTTAACAACTGAAGCGTAGGGAAGGCCAAGAAGCCCCACAAAAATCCTACCAATCCCATCGAATATCCTCAAAATAATTTGCGAAGTGAATGAAGGCGCATAAGTCTATTATATCTACGCAAAAGCGATTTTTTTAGTGACCCTGATTTTGGGTGGTGCTGTGAGGTGCATAAATGCACTCTCAACGATCTACGGGCTCAGGATTTCGAGCACCATTTTTATTTACAAATTCCATGTAGGGTTTTATAAGTTGTCAAAATTGTACCACCGGAATCGTTGCGATTCGGTTTTTTATCGGTTTCTTTACCTTATTAGTGTTTGTATATTAAAGATTCTTTCCAGCATCCGGTTTAGGGTTCAAGGACGCAAGATAAGTTGGCTTTGCCCTATTTACTTGTAACTTATCTTTTGTAAAATTTGTTTTAAGTAAGTCAGGGCACTGGCGTAAGCGCCTCAAAGGTGCATACGACCACATTAAAGACCGAAAGGGAAAAGTGCATAACGTAAGCGAATGAGTCTTCCAGGATTTTGCAAAGTATACGAAAATATTTCTAATAAGAAGACATGTAAGACTGCATAAAAATCTTTACAGCAGGGAAGTATAATTCTGCATGCAGCGAGGGTGCTTAAGACGAGTGAACCAGCCAAGCCAAATAATGCCGACAAGGGCGATTACTTAAGAAAAAGCCGATACCCTAGAAGTTAGCTAAAGGTTCGCTTGATTCCTGCAGGGACAGACCATAAATGTGATATTTGCACTTACTTTGCATATTACAAAATAACCGACATCTACCAGAGGAACACATGGTAACAACGACTAATCGATTTTATTATTTAATGTGCAGCTACTTAGTTGCGCAGAAATTAAACAAACTATTGTTCTTATAAAAGTCATTTAGAATAATACATCAAAGGCCTTATTGTTTTAATTTCCTTCTGATTTTCCGCTGCTTTAGAGTTGCCCTGGCATCTGCTTTGTAACTTGTACATACATGTGTAAGGAACAAACTCGTTACTCGTTGGTTGTTCGAAACTTGCAGGTGGGTTGCCGTTTTATTCCGGATTTTTTGCTGGAAAAGGCTTTCATTTGTGCTGCTACGTGTTTCTCACAAGGAACTGTATTAGTTTAAACTGGATAATTCTTGTTTTTTTTCGAAACTAGGAGGTGGTCGGCGATGCAGAGCTGCGTTCAATTCTTCAAAATAGTGACGAGAAGGTCCTAGAGGTGTATTGGGACACTGCGACCACTGGTAAACCACACGTGGCCTACTTTGTACCTATTTGCAAGATCGCCGACATGTTGCACGCAGGGGTCAAGGTAACCATACTCTTCGCTGACCTCCACGCCTACCTGGATAACATGAAGTCACCGTGGACCATCCTCTGCCACCGGGCCACCTACTATGAGACTGTTATAAAGGCCATGCTCGAGTCTGTTGGCGTGAGACTCGATCAACTGCATTTTGTTCGCGGTTCAGATTATCAGCTTTCTAGGTGATTGTTCCCCCTCCTTTGATTCATTTTTCTAGTACGCTAACTTAACGACTAACTTTGATTACTCTCATTTGCTTATGATAGGCAGTAGATTGAAGTCTGGGCCAGATCTACAATAGTTTTCTCACTTAAAACGCAGCACCAGCGTTACCTAAAGGGCTTAAAATTTTGCCAAATTTCAAATATCTTTTTAATGTGCTGGGACAGAGTTTATCCAATATTTAAATTCCTTTATCCGACAGCTGGATTACGCCTGCTCCACTTTTCTTTCTCGCCTTTCTGTTTTTGGCTCCTTTTCCCTCTTGGTCACTTCTACGAAAAACCTGCCATTTGGCCCTCCCTTCACATGCTAATTTAGCCTTCTAGTTTCATAAACTTTGATACTGCTCTCATTTTTTTACATTTGCTCATCTCTATGATTTGCTGGCTAAAGCACTTCATTTCCTTATTCAAATTGAGTTTTGGACTGTTCAAACGCTTTTTCTCTAGTTTAATCCATTTTCGACCATCTTGTTCCCGTTTGCTGAATCCTCAGTGCTTTTAATCATTTTAATTTTCATTCAAAATCCTGAACCTGTACTGCTTCTTTCTAATACAACTGCTTGTTGGCCATTAATTGCTTCACTTTGTCTCATTTTTGTGCCCAAGGTCATTTGGCAAGCACACTTTCATTGGTTCGTCGTTTATTCGACTGTATTCTGTAAAGCTCACTATTTTGGCATGCGGGCCCATCTTTGACCTTTCTATCATAAGTATATCTTTTCGAAACATCGTGATGCTACTTTTTTCATTCGATGGATTTCGGTGTTTACTTTTTTCAACCTCAAAAAAGTCGTTTTGCGTTCTTTGTTGCTGGAGTCCCTTCCCTGCACTTTCTCAAAAATAACATAGTTTAATAGAACCTCTCATTTACTTCGTTACCTGTGGAGGTCGTCATTTAGGACTCTCGATTGGTTCTTCGCACCAATCATTTATCAAGCCTTGCTTGCATTTTTAGGCTAATACAAAGTTGAAGATAGTGGGTGGATTGCTGTTTTGTTCCCCTCGGAAACTCCGTAGGATCATTCCAATTTTTCCTGTTGTTTTTTTTTGTAATTCACTCGACTTTTTCTTCAGTAAAACTTGTTCTTCATGCTCTTATAGGTAGTTTTATTGGCCAATACTCTTATAGCGAATTTCAGTTGGGTTAAAATCCTGAAATATTTCGTCCGAGGGAGCACTGTGTCGTACCCATTGTTAGGTTCGGCAATATGTCTCATATTTATGCCCTGAAGGAGCTTCATCAGTCAGTAGTAATTATAAATGCCTGTTTTAATTAGATTCATTAAAATTTGTCCTGTCTTCATGCAAGAACTACTTTTTATTCCTTACTGCTCGTCATAATCCATCATCTTCCAAAGATTTTTGGAAACCGCTTCTTTGGGTACCCTTATATCTTATTTTTGCCGCAGTCATAACCTCCTTTCAGCTCCTGTTTTCCTTTACAACTGCCATAGTGCCCTCCAACCGATCGGCAGTTCGCTAAGTCTTCCTCCAATTCCTTAAATAACTCTTAATAACTACCAAAAAGCCAATAAACTAACCGCAGATAACCGGGGGATGATCTCGGATAGATTCTGTCACCTCTATTCTCAAACTGCCTGGTTCACATTCCAGGAGTCAATGCTTTCGCTGCACTCACTGCCTTTCTACTCCTATTCGCATTCGTTTTAAAATCACCGTTCGGCCGTGAGGCTACAGAGTATGGCCCTCGTGATGGGGCAGTAGAGGAGTGCTATCATCGGTTGATCACACACGTGCTTTCAAAAATGCACCGTCATAACTCATGCCTTCCTGCTCATGCTCACTTTTGTTTGACTTGCCTCTGTTCTCCATCATTTCCTCCTCAGCCAGGTGATTTGTTAGTGGCTCAGGCATTGAGAGATTGCTTGGTTACTGTCAATCTTCCCTTGCCTCCTAAAGAGTTGTTTTCTCTTCTTTAACCCCTTTGAGCCGACTACCGTCAAATGCTAGGAAAGCGATGGTAGAATCTACTTTTCTGACTAATCACTCCATAACCTTCTAATATAGTTCATCATTCCTGTCCTCTATGATCCAAGTGAACTCACGAAAAGCGTGTTTCGTATCAATTTACTATTTATCAATCCCTGGGTGCCTCTTTTTTCTTTTCTCTCTCTTCGTCCACTTTTTTGGGGATAATTTGACTAAAGTGCGGGAAAATTACAGTGGAAAAGTGGGTGGATGATTACGCAAAGTGCAACTCTGATTTTCTTATTACGGAGCGAAGTCTTGATGAAGTATACTGGGGGCATTTCTCTGTGAAGGTACATGCCTGTGTGCCTAGTTTCGGATCTGATCCCTTTGGCTTGTTTGACTCTCCGTGTGTCGGTTGTTTTTTATGTGGTCTGTTTTATTCATTATATGGCTATTTTACATAACTCAGGCTGTTCCTCTCAGCGAATGACTTTTGGAATCGCTTTTGATTAGTTCATCGACTGTCGAGTTTGGATGTGGTGTAGCCTTCCTTTCCAGCTCTTGAGTAAACAGGGCGTAAGAAGGTTGACAGGTGATGTTATTGAGTCAGCTTGTCCCTTTAGCACTCGCCTTTGTTTTGCTTGTTATCCTCGCATTCTCTCTCACAGTGACCAATCTCCATCCTCTTCCTTTGGGTCTTTATGTGTTTCAGGTGTCGCGCTTTTCTCCTCATTCGGTCACTTACGAATCCGCTGTCGGTCAATCAAATTTTTTCGGCTTTTTTAGATGATCGGAAGATCGCGTTTTTAGGCTCTAGTTAATTATCATCGAAATTTCGTGTACAAATTTAAGTTTTGGAATGCGATGACGTGGTGATTGACTTTTGCCAAAGACCTTGAAATCGAAGGGATTATTCAGTCCCCTCGGATTTTTTACTGTGCATTCTGCTTAATCGATAGTTTTGATCTGTCTGTGTAGTCATCAAAAGTTGCTTGGTGCTCATGGCTCAGTGGGTGAAGTCATCCCGCTATTCAGTCACTTTCTGCAGGACTTTAAGGCCTGCTATGGGTATTGTTTTAGATTGGCTGTCAAACTCCTCCTTTGATCAGTACATCTTGAAGTTCGGTTTCGGTGTACTCTGTAGTGGAAGGAAGGGGAGAGGCTGTTTTACCATCAATGATTTCGGCTTTTGTGCTGCAAGTGCAGAGCTCACATCGGTCAAAGTTACTTCACCTGAGTGAACAAGTAACTTTACACTTGAAACAGCTTGGATCCCTTCATTTTGAAGTCATGGGGATAGAGAAGCTGACAATATTGAAAGCAAGGCAAGAAGCCATAGAGGAAGTGGAAGCAGTATTAGTAGTAGTAGTATACCTGACTAATTTTGGCTCTTCCCTTTTCCTCTGGGGAGGTACGAATTCCCTAGCGAGCACTTGGGACAGCGTTTATCCAGATGCAACTTATCTCGATCTTGGCCTTAATAAGTAGCTCCTGTCTCGTTTTGGTGTAACACAAGTTTCTCGATGAGGATACTTTAGCAGTATCATCGGCGTCATTAGTGGCGATAATTACTCTTTGCCATTTTTGAGGAATTCGGGATAGCTACGTTACTATGGCTCCTAGTAATTTCTTTTCCTTTGCTTTGTGGCTCGGGGGTTGATGTGCAGAGCCTACAGCGAGGACGTGTATCGCATTTCGGCAGACGCCAGTGTGCACGACGCTCGGAAGGCAGGAGCTGAGGTGGTGAAGCAGGTGTCCAATCCTCTGGTCTCTGGTCTCCTTTACCCTTTGCTGCAGGCTCTGGACGAGGAGTACCTCCGCGTGGACGCGCAATTCGGTGGGGTGGATCAGCGCAAAATCTTCGTCATGGCTGAGCGGGTATGCGGGAAAGCAGATGTAGCGTGTCACTGAAATTTATTTGGGCTTATTTATCTCCGTCATGAATTGGCCAACAGATTTAAATGAGTCAGATCATCATGCTGGGTGGATGCATTCATCGGCAGCCTAAGTGCGGCTGCAATGACTACATTTGCATATTTTTAATTGGCCGCATTAAAGGACTTGACTGTCTACAATTTACAGCAAATTTCTTGACATCCTTACCACATTTTAACTTAATAAGTAGATTAATTGGCTTGGTAAATGATTTCCTAAACGGAGTTCCAGACCGTCAGACAGCTGGGTTGGCCTCTCCCTCACTTTGCTGCTCATTTACGCAGATCCTGCCCCGACTAGGCTACCGTAAGCGCATCCATCTAATGAATCCCATGGTGCCCGGTCTCACTGGCGACAAGATGTCTGCCTCTGAGGCCGCCTCCAAGATTGACCTCCTCGAGGGCAGTGCTAGCGTTCACGCCAAACTCGCCACCGCTGCCTGCCCTCCCGGCCAACGCGTCTCTGAGGGCAATGGTGTCCTCGCATTCATTAAATTTGTCGTCTTCCCACTCGTTCATCTGGCCGCAACTGGTTCTGGTTAGTTGAATGTTCTACCACCCGTTTGCTTTCTAAATAGCCCATCCCGTATCCATCCATCCATCTATTCATCCAGTTTTCCAGTGTGTTATGATGTTAGATTTCCAAGACAGGTCATTCGTTTCCCTTGTTTTTACAGGCCTGAAGGTTGGAGACATGAACTTTGCCACTTTCGAGGAGCTAGAAGACGCCTACGTGGCAGGGGCGGCAGAGTTGTCTCCAGAGGCTCTGAGGGCGTGCATCTTTGAGCATCTGGATCCACGCATAGAGGTGGTTCGCCAGCGATTCACGGAACCGCAGTTCGTCAAGCTGCTGAGCGATGCATATCCCGCTGATGAGGCCATGTGTTTCGAGAAACACGCTTCAGGTGAGGCGAGTTATCCTTTATTTCGTCATTCAAGTGAATGATTCAATTCATTAGCGCCTTTTTTATCCGTAGTTTGGGGTGTGCGCCCCCTTTTAATCTTTACCAAGCGCCATTCCATCTACTTACTACCACTTTTTTTCTGGGATATTGAATAACGGTGCCTGCACTGCAGCGGTTCACGGCATTTGCACAGGCTTTTGGTGTTTCACTGGAATGGGAAGTCTCGAGCTGGCGGGAGCACTCCTTGTTCCGAAAGCTGATAGCTAGACTCAACTACCTTCATAATCATGCAGTATGAATGCTGCAGCATGGTTAATCGAATTAATGATTCACCTTTCTTTCTTCAGAATCCGCTGGTGCTTCACTCACTGCCATGTTCAAAGATGACCGCCTAATCGACCTCAAGACTCGCCTCTCTTCAACTGAATCACAGTTGCCTTCACTGGAGGCGACCTCTATAAGATCCGTTGCAGACCTTCTGACACTCAACCCTGAGGCTCTAAAGTCCTTGGAGTCCCGAAGAACGCTCCGTTGTATGTGGTCCATTGCTCCTGCTGGAGTGCCACATCTAGGCCATACACTGCCTCTGCGAATACTTGCTCGACTTTCGTGCATTTCGGGGATTCACGTAAGCATCTGATGGGTGTTATTAGTCCTTGGTGTAATCCCGCATGTGTGCAACACCCCCATTTTCTTCCTTGAACTTATGTCACAGATATGTGTCGTAGGTCTCATCGACCCTCAAGTCTGATGCTTCGAGAATTCGGATGTAATACCACCCATAACGCCAATTTAAATATTCCAGATGTGGAGAAATCCTAGTTATCTGACGGCCTGGATGGTTGAAAAGTGGGCGGAATTTGTCTTCCTTAGACTGGCCTTGACCGTCCACCCTAATCACTTCAGGTGATCATCCTCATTGACGACATTGGCGCCTTTCTGGAGGGTAATTGCCCGTGGGAGGTTCGTGAGGCCCGCTGCGCTCTCTTCGAGAAAGTTCTCTGTGCCGTTTTTAAAGCCTTTAACGGGGACGAGAAGGCTCTTACCGTTGTTCGCGGCCACGAATTCAAATGCGAGGGGTATGTGACTTTGCAATCTGCCTATTCATCTGTTCAGGTAGTGTATTTCGCTCTGTGTTTCAATCGACTGGTTTTTATTTCACTCTCATTTATGGTTTATTTTGAAGCTGATTTGGCAGTTTATCAACTATTCGTCAGTTTCAGTAGCATATTCTGGCCTGACTTGATTCCATTGCCCGTTAGTCCATTTTCTGTCTAAAGCTACTGTCATTGACTTCGTCTCTGAAAGGCGGATGAAATTACGGCTCTATTCTTTGTACTGCACTTATTTCCCTGCTATCTTATTCTTGTTTATTAGCACATAATTGTGGGGTATATGATGACCTTTAACAAACGTAATTAGTATACGCTGTTAGCCTTTGGAGTCACGAAAATCGTCACTGTCCATACTTTATCCGCATAGCCGCTCAGTCGATTGCGTTTGCGAGAACCTCACAAAATTTTGCAGCGATAAGATGATACGGTTAATTGTTTGGATAGAGTGAAACCAACTCTCGATTGAGTTGGTTTTTATCGGTTACTAATGTAGCGATGCATCACTTCCCTTCATCTCCGGAGAAGAGGAAAGACTCATCATTGTAGAAAACGATGATAGGGTAGACGACTGAGCGCGGTCAACTTCTTGGATACGAAGAGGACGTTCATTGAATTTCTTTAAGGTCCGGTGACTGGTTTTGAACTATATTTTACTCTATTTCGTGCTGAAGGGTGACTCTTAGTGTTGATCTCAAGCTATGATAGCAGTGAGGTGAAATAGTCCATCAGTTGACTCCTACTTGTAATTGGCAGCACCGCTTGAGACACAGGCAAATATGGCTCGCTATAGGTGGCTCGTGTGTGCAGTACCAAGCATGATCAGAAACCAGTCAGGTTCCTACTGCGTCCACAAGGGGCTGCTCTTAGTTGCCTAACTCTCTTTGTCTTGGACGTCTCCATCGGCCGCTCCCTATATACAGCTTGCTGGAAGGAAAATAAATGTAGAAAATCACTGCAATGGCCTATCGGCAGTATGAAATAAATCCCAAGGTTGTGTTCATGGACCATACAAATCCGTCTTCTGCCTTTTAACATTTGAAGACGGTGGTGGGTACGTCTACAGAGACGCTATTATTTAAGTGCTCCAAGGTAGTTATCAGTTACTTGTTGTCGATGGATTTTAATGTGTCAAAAGGACTCTGTTGCGCTACTCATAAATCGAACAGTCGGTTTAAGTAGCGAGTCCAGCCATTTTTTAATCTACGTAGCAATTATATGCACCCAATCACGGCGGCAGTGATGGAGTGGAACAGCCAATTGATTGCGTCAAAATTACATCTGAAATTGGCGCTTGATGCATATCATTAATCATTGATGGGTCTTCCCCTCAGTGGTCAACCAGCTTCAGTAGTACGTTGAATTTTGCTGCAGTGATCGACCATCCTGATCCCATACCAGAATGCTACTGAAATTGTGTTTTGGTTTATAAGCAGTACATGAATTTACACCAGAATGTTGCAGGGATTGATATTCGGGCATCTAGCAATGCACAATTCGCTGTCAATTTGATACTTGCCTTTAGGTCATACATGTTAGACCTCTACCGATTGGTGAGTCTAGTACCCGAGAAGGAGGCGTTTGCCTGCACCGGAGCCGCAATTTCCTCGTCAAAAGGGCAGGAACAGGCAGGTGATACGGAAGAGGGGGAGGGCAGTGGACTCAATCTCTCCGCCCTTCTACTTCCTTGCACCACCCTCCTTGACGCCTACCATCTTGGGGCGGATCTGCGTCTCGCCAGTCCTCGTTCTGTGGAAGGGCAAGAGAGGTTCGCGAAGCAGGTTCGTTTTTTGGTGGTCTTCTCGAGGACCTTCCAATTTTAAGGAATGACCGAAGTCCTCCATTGTGGCCTAGTGATATTTCGTAAATTGGTATATTTTTTTCAAAAGCTGCTTATGGCTCTTGACCATAAGGCGATGAAGAGGATTGCAACAGGACTTCCAAGTTCGTGTGCAGCCCGTACTTGAGGCGATAGCGATATATCTCTCTACCTCAATGATTGCCGTCTCGAGACCTTAACTGCGAAATTTCACGGAATTCAGTTGTGGATGGACCATCAAAGCAAGTGCTCCTTCCATTCGAGGCGGCCTTTTCCCTTATCATTTCTTTACTAGAGCGAAATCGATTCTAATCCTCTAGTACTGTTAAAATCATACTCGACTGTTTGGATTAGATGCCGATACTCGTTATGTGTTTCATTGATTGAGAGCTTGGGCCGCCTGCGTCAGTTCCACGGTGGAACCTGCTCTCCAAAATGCTGTACTCATGGGTTCATGAAGCGTCCTCTAATATTGTTCATTGTAA
Source organism: Taenia hydatigena (assembly GCA_036345935.2). Classification (NCBI taxonomy): domain Eukaryota; kingdom Metazoa; phylum Platyhelminthes; class Cestoda; order Cyclophyllidea; family Taeniidae; genus Taenia; species Taenia hydatigena. Next base: position 1,320,068 of record JADWOT020000001.1, on the reverse strand, counting down.
AGCTGATATCAACTGGCAAAAATATGGATCTTACAAGTTTTGATGGTGCCTCCTTACGATGAATAAACATTTAAGTCAAGTACAAAGATCGCTCTGTCCCACGCTTGAGTCTGTGGTTTTCTTTTCATCAGTATATTCACTTCCCTCTGCGACACAAAAGTGTGTGTTATTCAACCCCTTCGAAAACAGGATTCTTATTTCAGCAGGTCATTCGACTTGGTCGTTTCCCGCTGTCTTGCTTTGCAGTTCCTTCCACGATTTGACATTTCGCGTTCATCACCCCTCTTTGTTCCCCACGCCCTCCTGCCCGCTCTAATCACCGGCACCACAACAGACGAAGCAGCCGTTATGACAACCTTTGTGCCACCGCTGCGCGATCCTCGAATGGCCCAGTCAGCAGCTGCGCAGGCGGTGGGACGAGTGGCGGCGGAGCGCTGTCTCTCTCTGGTCGAACCGCCGCCCCCCGGTGTCCCCGCCACCACCACCTCTCTCATCCTTCCCGGTCTCAAGCGGCGCCTCAAGCAGGCTTTCTGTCAGCCTGGAAATGTTCGCGTCAATCCCCTTTTGGAGATATTTAAGGCTGTTGTGTTGCCTGAATTGGCTCCTGGAGGTACTTACTTGGGTCTCATTACCGGTTTTTCGTGTGGGACGTGTTGGTTCATTTGTGATCAAGATTGTAATTTTCTGGGAGCACACGGAGTGACCTGTCATTGATTGCCCTGTAATTGATGTGTTAAATGCACAGTTTGAACAATCCACACTAAGTAAAGCTGACAAGTCTAACGATGCGACTACTCGCCGCTGTAGAGAACCTCGTTCTGCCCAGACCCGAGCAACATGGCGGTCCCATCACTCTGACTCCTGGCGAGTACAACGGCGCCAGTTGTCAATTGGACGATCTCTTTGCCAACGAGGTCTGGCATCCAGGTGATCTGAAGGCTGCGTTGGAGGCGGCTCTTCTTCAGGATCTTCAACACCGCCTGGTAGAATACCTTCCGCCTTCCGACCTTAGCCGCCTCATTGATGATGCATTCCCCGTGCCGGGCAAAAAAGTCAAAAAGGCAGCCCCTGAGAAAGCAAAACACACCGAGGTCAAGACAGTGGGCAATGTCAAGGAAGGCAGGTTGAGCAGGGAATTGACTTAAGGCTTACTTACGTCTGGATCTCCATTTCGTCACCTTTTACTCTTCACCAGAATAAATTTCCCTCTTTCTCAACCAGCACCTATCAAATTAGTGGTAGCGGTAAAAATTTTCTGTCACTTTTTCTAGGTGAAAGGCGGAAAGGTGCTGCAAAGTTGGACGAATTCGATCCTAGCCTTCTCGAAGTTAGGGTCGGTGAAGTGGTGGACATCAAGCCAGTAAGTTAGTTGCTTCAAAAGCCCCCTCCAAGCGACGCTTTTATGCGTATTTCATCGCTTGCATTTAAAGCATCCCACTTCGGCTGACTTCAATGTCTGTCGCGTCTCCTTCGACGCAGGAGCAGAGGATAGGGTCTCCGTGATTGGACTGCCTGCCGAGGCTTTGATGCACAAGAAGGCCGTCTTTTTGACCAACCTTAAGCCATGTGATGTTGAAGGCGTCACTTCAGAGGTAGGCAAACCTAGAATAGAATCTCTTCTTTACTCATGACAAGTGTCCCGGCCTTTATACCTCCTTCTCTCGATCTGCAGGTCAAGGTGGTTTGTTTGGGTGACGAGGAAGTGTTGCAATGTCCTCATCATACACCTGGCGCGGTGCTGCGTTTCCAGGCTGCAGGGAAGGAAGGAAGACGTGCTAAGATTCCCACCACCACCAGCGCTATTGTTATCGACCCCGAGGCACATCCCGGGTGGAGGGCCTTCTTTGCCGACGTCTTCTACTCCCCTGACGGTGACAGGGCTCTATGCTGGCGGCAGAACTGGCGTCTGTCTCTTGCGCCTTGATTAACGCAAGCGCCTGTGGATTGTCCAGTTGTACAACTTATTTAACTGTTTTGAAGTGGAATTGAGTTCCTCCTGCCCTGTTTTGGGTCGATTAGTCTAGTGAAGTGGGACTTCATGTTTGTATGAGGCACCTAGATGGTTCGGGACGTCAGTAGCGGGGAGTAACAGAAGGAACAGCCTTTCGATTGGTCTCTATCGAGACTAGCTATTGTCACTTCCCTCCAAGAAATGAACAAATAAAAGACCTGTTTTTTGGAAGTGAAAGGGTGCCGAGTAGGCTCGAGTTGCTGTAATCTCGGGTTTTCTCGTGGTCCTTGAGTCTTTCCTAATTCGGAGGAGAGAATTAAGGGAGCTCGGTACATAATGTTGGAGATGAAGGCGGAGTTTCTTTCACTTGGGAATGCTCTGAAAAATCGCATAAACCAAAACACATTAACGCAGTAGGAGGACCAGGTTGTCCGTCAGCTAACTTCCCACCATGCATCGTCAACCAGAAAGTTACATTGTTATAGAGTACTGGTGAGGCGTCCAGATATCCGTAAGGGAATAAGGAAGGATGGAAGATGTGCCTACTGGGGCTTCCTTTTCATGGCCCATATCGACTCAAAATGAGATAAGGTGAACGCAAATACTCGGCTGTCCGCATAAAACCGTTCCCATCTAAGGATTTAGGAGGATTTGGGATTTAAAAAACACCTTAGTAATGTGACTGCATCGGCCTCCTTGTTTTTCGCCTCCCCTCTGGTCTCCACATCCCTTGACCGAACAGGCTGATTAAATTAAACATAATTTTTGATCAAGTTCATTGAGAATCGCGGCAACTTTAAGGAGGCATGGATAGTAAACTGTACTCTGCTTCAGGAACTTCAGACGGTTCCTTTTATCTTGAGGTCCATTGCAACAGTACAGGCACTGCATAGTCTTCTCGTATTTTCGAGCACCGTCCTCGGTGCTAGCCTTACAGGACGTCTTCCAATTTGCCATCAGATGGTCTTCTTTCTTTAGTGGGTACAATTCTTCCGCATATCCCACCGGTGGTGTGCCTCTGTAGGCCCTCATCCTGCTTCGGTGATCGGTTACTGGCTGAGCACGGAGTTTGGCATTGCGGACGAGGTAGTTTGCAGGTGAGAGAATTTTCATCACTTGGAAAGGGTCTCCGGTCTACAGGTACTGAGAATTGCCGTGTATTTTAGGTAGCGAGATCAATTTGGACACCTGCACAAAGTCCTCTTCTCACTAGACTTTTTTCTTATGCATTCTTTCGGACGCAGTTCGTACTCTAAAAGATTGGTGGTTGACACCTTTGTGTTCAACAGGAAGATGCCAGGAGGGACTACCAATTCACGATCTGTGAGCATCTTGAACAGTGAAGCATCAGTTGATGTATGGACTGTAGCCCTACAGGCGGGGGAGAACTCCTCAGGCTTAAATTCTAGTCTTCCGGTTGTACATACTTAGCGAATACTTTCAGTGGTCCGGTCGGAGTACAAACAATTCTTTTTACCTGCCCATTGCCTTTGATTTGTCCAGGTTCGGAAGGTCTTGCATATCTCGGTAAAAAGTCGGCTTTTAAAAGTAGGGCCTTGATCGCCGTGGACTAATTCGGCCACTCCGTTCTGACAGGTCAACCGATTGGAGAAAATTGAAACGATAGTCTCAGCGTAATGTGTCTTTATGGGCTCTATCTTGGTTGCATTCGCGAATTTGTCTACCATGACCATGATATACCGGTTTCTCCTCTTGGTGGGTGGCATACACACCCTTTTCTCCGGTAACTCTGTGGAAATCGGTTGCAGTGGTGCGAGGTAAGGTGTGGTGAGGCTATTTGAAAGTGCTACAAATGATGCAGGTTCCGCAGGAATCTAGCGCGTCTGAGGTAAACAAGAGCCGAGGCCTCCGCCATCTTTTCGCCAACATGACCCAATTGTCCGTGTAAAATCTAAACAGCTCTTTGCATTAGTTATGCGATGTTTACTTGGCACCATAAAACTCACGTTCTAGAGGGAGTTTCGACAGTTTCCGCCACATCCATCTGGTTACTTTGCTAAACAGGAGCATCGCTTTTACTTTAAGCTTATGAAGAGACGCCTAAAACCTCTCATTTACTAGAGACGTGTCATTGTTTTCGACCACACGAGTGTCCGATGATTCGTTCTAACTGTGAACTTCGTTGTGTTGCACTTTTCTTTTTCATTTCCTCCTTAGTCGGATACCCGCGTAGGCAAAGATGTGTTCCATTCCTTCTTTGTCCCCTGAAGGGAGTTGGGCTGAATTGGCGCAGTCATTCATTGTCAGTGTCCTAAATATAAATTTTGCCTTTTGCAGCTGGAAAAGAATTTGGTTGAGACCATAGGGGATTGAGGATGTTCTTTGGTATGGTGTTGATGACAGAGGCAGAGATTAAATTTGCGGATATGAGCCACTTTCAAAATCTATGTCGACACTGAAATGAAAGAAGTTCTTTGGCACCATCACCTTGCTTAAATCTTATAATCTGGCCTTCATATCCTTTTGGTGAACAGGTTGGCTCGATGCAAATATGTTAGGTAGGAATCATTACAAGTTTGGGGTACTCTAGGCACAAACTCTTCCAAGTTTTGAGGTATCCTAATAACTCTCCAATCACAAGCAATTTACGCAAATGTGCGTTTGACGCCGCTACAACCTCCAACCACCTCCCACAGGCTGCAGTTCTGCCCTGCGACGCGGTGTCCTAGGGTCGTTCCGTCGATAGCAAAGCTCTATTCCAATGCTTTGACTGAGTGAGAATTCAGGACTCAGGAGACTAAAAATTGTTGCATTTGCCGTCTGATGCAAAAAATTGGAACATCGAGAAAAAAAGGCAATGTTAGGGTGCGGCGATACTTAACACCACCGCAGAAACTAACAACTTTACAATTCCTAGAAGCACCTGTAGTACTTTGTTTGCTTGGACTACCGGTTTCGGTCAGGATCACAGGGATGGCCACATTATCCTCGCTGCGCAGGCTGATCTCCGGGTCATGTCATCTGCTCATTTCCCTCTGGATGTAGAATATAAATGTAGCGTCCCGAGGCTCCCTCAAAGGCAAAAGAAGGTGGAATGCTAGGGTAGAGCATATATATTTAACGGACAGAGGGAAATCGGCTACTGGCATGGTCCGGAGGCCAGCTCACGCAGCTAGGGCAGTACGGCCACCTCTGTTACCTTGACCGAAACCAAGAGTTCCAACAAACAAAGTACTACATTGCCCCTCTCCTCTTTCGAGCGTCGTCACCGACGCGCCCCTCGGTACATCTCCCGCGTCAGCCATCACAACATACTCAGTGCTGCAAGAAGCGCCCACGAGCTAACCATACTAGTCGCCGACATTCCACGCGATTGAGGCGATGCGTGACGCCAGCGTCAGTGGACCCTCTTGACAGTGCATTGCAATTCGAGTTTCGTTTGGCTTGGAAACGAAGTTTAGCATAAGTGGTTCTGCCGACCATCAGTATGCCCGTAGGGAGGCGTTAGCACGCCAATCTTCTTAAACAAGTATATTAGGGTAATCTTTGGAACGAAACTTTCCACGTGGTCCATGGCTAGTGTCGCTTCAGTTGTTGATAGCTTTCTTGTTGAACACGGAGATGGGGTGGATGCCGGAGATGGACGTCGTTCGTGGCCCATCCGTAGCACATGCACTTCTTTCGCACCGCTGCAACATGCCACAGACGGTAGAGATCGGGATAATAACCCTATAGAGTCAGGTCCGCTTTCCGCTGCCACCAATGTAGCGTACCGGGGCTCTCTCAAAGGTAAGGGAAGGCAGAATTCTAGGTTAGAATATATATATTCAACGGGCAGAGGGAAATAAGCTGCTGGCATGGCCCGGAGGCCAGCTCACGCAGCTAGAGCAGTATGGCCACCTCTGTCACCTTGACCGGAAGCGGTAGTTCCAACAAACAAAGTACTACATATATATATATATATATTTTACTCTAGTATTTCGTCTTCTTTTGCCTTTAACGGAGTCTCGGGACGCTACAGCTAGTGCTTTAAACTTAATTTAATGCTGTATTTAGGTAAATTATTGCTTTTAAAAAAGGGTGGCAGTGGATTTTGTTAATATCTGCAAGCATACCGCAGAACTGGTGCAGCTGAATAGGGTATTCATGTAGTCTTGTACAATATTATACTTCATGTTTCTATTTAGCATGCAATGCTTCATGCAATTTTCAAGGCCACAAATTAAGAATTTTGGGTTTATTTTTAAACTACTGAATAATTTACAATGGTTGATACTTTTAACCTTTAATAGGCGAACCGCCTTCATTAAATTGGCCGGAGTATGATGATATGCAGTGAAGAGCATCTGTAAGTTCTCCAGCCTTTTTTAATGTTTGGTCTAGATCATCAAATTTAGACAAGCCTAGGAGCTGCGAGTCAAACGTTTACGTTTTGTCCCCCGCAGACGACGTCGTCATATACAGCTCTTCTCCCGATGATAGATTTTGGTTAAAGACTATCAGGTTGGAACAGTGCGATCGAAGCGACTTAGCATCCCTTCTCACCTTCATTTCTAATGTTCAGAGAATATCTCCATTTAGGGTTTCTGCCTGCGATCCTGGCGACTCCGTGACTAACAACGTTCATTCCGGTCTCTTTCTCCCCAAATTAATTTCTCTTCATGGCACAGAATTAACTCTCTCTTATCCTCTCTGTAAAAGTGCCACCGTTCACGAACTTCTTAAGCCGTACTATGCCGACGGAGGTCTTCCTGAGTCCCTGGTTGTCGCTATCTTCTCTCGCGCCGTCAGGAGCTTGAGCAAGCTTCACGATCTCGGTTGGATTCATCGAGCCATATGTGCGAGGCACCTCCTACTTCACCCATCGTCGGAGAACAATGAAGATTTCCTGGATGTTTCTCTCTGTGGCCTTGGAAGCATAGCTCCAACCCGACCCTTTGGTAGTGTGCTCAATCGTGCCGACTTGCCGGTAATTGATGCACGATGGAGAGGTTGGCACTACCAGAACCTCCAGGAGACCGTCTACAGCACCCATCCAGTCGCTTGGTACAGTCCTGAGATGATCGCGCAGGACTTTGAGGGATATGGGAAGCCTGCAGATATCTACAGCCTTGGCATGACGTTGGCTGAAATGTTCACCGGAATTGCACCTTTTGTGGGGACCATCACGCCCTCGTTGATCTTCCTAAAGAAACTGACCCTCAAGGAGCCCCTCTCGCTGCCTTGTGTGAGTTCATAATTTGCCTCTTTTTAAGGACCATCCTGGCGATTATCTTAGTTATCATTTGTGAACTTGTCAGCTACGAACTCTCTTGTATCACATTTCCATCAGCGAGCGTTGCATGAGATAGGAACGTCAATCTACAGCAGACAGTGTTAGCCAACTGGGGGACGGTGTAAGCAGCACAGATAGACCGGCAGATGAATGCACAGGGCCGGTCCTCGGGACAGATCCCACACTTGCAGTAACCATTTATCCCAATAATCTCCAATTTGTAGTAATCGTAGGTTTCTTCTTCAGTCACGACTTCCTTAGTCGTCGTCATCGCTGTTGAATATCCCTTCCGTATCGACTAGTGAACCATTCGGGTCTAAACTCTCTATGACACAGGCTATCCCCTTTGAAGCCCCCAGGCCGAACAGCTAGCGCGGACATGCTTACTATTTTTGAGAGCTGCACGCACCTCGACCCGGACTGTCGTCCAACTGCCGAGGACCTCCTTCGTACCCCTTGGGTGCAACGTGGTCTTGTTACTCCTCTGAGGGAGAGCCTCCTCGCCCCCTTTCGCCAACAATAACTTTGTCGCCGCCACTATCCCTAGTGTACATACACACTGATTTATCGCATCTACCTTCAAATTGATAGAAAAAAATCCGTCTTCCACTGACAAAAGATATGCTTTTCCTAAATAAAAAGTGTGGGTGGGAGGGAGGGGAACGAGAAGGAACGCTAGAACTTGTCAAGGCGGCACAGCGGACTTCCGTAGACCATACGCAGATCGATTTTAGGACCCATGAGATCTCGGATGTTCTTGTAGCCGTAGCGAATCATTGTTGGCCTGTGAAGAAGAAGCAAACACAGAGGTGGCTCGCGATCACACCGGCATACCCCGAAGATCCAAGCTAGATGCGAAACCATCATACTCGCTAAACAGGTGAGGTCCGAGAGTTAGGTCGCTGGCACTCAGTAAGTGCGGTCAGTGACGGATCATTCTATCACTCCACTGTTTGACCTTATTGGAGGTATGGGATTTACCGTGATAGAAATGGAGAGCTCGCGCCAATCATGGGAACAGGCCTCTCGTAAGCAAGTAACTGAACGCCTAAGCTACTCACGTGGGCAAGTAAAGCGGAAATGAAGCCTTCCAAATTGCCTTCATTCTAATAGTGGAAAGGGTACATGAAAAAAACGAGCAAAGCATCCTCACTTAGTGGTGTGCTTCAGGGATAAAAGGGAACGTACCGTTCAAGAGAGAGCCCCCAGGCGATAACACGGACACCTTCAGGAAGGCCCATAGGACGCAGCATTTCCGGTCGGAAAATGCCTGAATTACCGATCTCCACCCACTTCTTCAGACCTGCACCCCGACATACGATATCAGAATATGGAATGAGTACGATTAGCAGTAAGAAAAAAATAAGCTAACCAGGATGAAAGCTAAAGATCTCCATGGAGGGTTCGGTGTAGGGGTTGTAGGTTGGTTTGAAGCGCAGCTGATGCAACCCTAGGTGGGAGAAGAAGGCGCGAATAACGGCTTTGAGGTGGCCCAAGCACAGTCCGTAGTCAGCGAACACGCCCTCCACCTGGTGAAATTCGGCCAGATGCGTCGCGTCCAGAGTCTCGTTGCGGAAGACTCGATCGATGCTGAAGTAGCGCTGCGGCGTAAACTCCTTCTGTGAGAGTCCAAGGTAAAATATGCATACAAAGGTAGGAATTGAAACCACTCATTCTACCACTTCACAAGTCTATGAGACTGTCTTCGTTCAACATTAAGGAGACCATTTCCAGGCTCCTGCGGTTTGGACCCCACGCAAGTGGCCTAGAGTTCTGTTTACAGCACTACTATGTTACTAGTCTTTCAATCTGTGAGATATTGAAGATCCCTCAAATGTAACTCCAAGGGGCTGCTTTTAGACCAACTAGGATAAGACCTCTCCTAATTCGCCTATAAGCTGGCTATGAAACAACTTGGGTTCTCCGTGCTTCATTAACTTCCAGTGGTTGATTCCGTGGAGAAACTAGAGAGTCGGAATCTGAAGCTCTTTTTGTGGATGGAAAGAGCGTGCGATGGTCTTCAATGCCTGCTAGTAAAACACGTTCACTAGCAGGATATCGAAGGAAGAGGTACAACATAGGCTACCCAGGTATTCAATATCCTAGTTGAGGTTACGGCACCCAGAAACTCAGTTATTATCAAGTCACACATATCCGGCGCTAGTAGCGAATGTGCTAGTCTCATTTCGCTTGACTTTATTGCTGACTATTGGCAAGCAAACCGATGCGCAAAAGAAGGTCGAAGGTAGTTATTGGAGTGATGAGAAGAAGGCTTCAGTTTCCCGTGATTCAAGTCTTTCAACGAGGCCACGAAGCTCTGCCCATGCAGCAACCGACATGTCAAAATCAACATTTATACACTAAGAGATCGGAACGTGAAGCGAAATGCGCTGTATGTAGGAGTGGTTGTCCCTCTCCAATGGCGCAAAGTGGTATAACTAGTGATGGAAAGGGATGCTGCGGCCCCTGTCAAGATAAAAGCACAGCATCGAAGGAAACATTTCTCATTCTTTCGAGATTAATGCCAATTCGTTCGACCTCCTCTGTTCAAGAGCAAAAATGTGATGTTTTCTTCAATCCTCGTTTCTGTACAGCGCTTAAGTAATGAAATACCGTCCTAAATGAAACAATCGCTAAATAGATTGTTCCATTCCTTTGTCATAAACCTCGTTTTCCGAGGGGATAGAGACAACGATGTAAATGACGCAAATGGCCACTGGTCCTTCTGACCTAGGAGGTCAATCACACCGCTAGACCAATCATACTTCCCAAAATAAGGCTTCCTCAAACCCAAAGATAGCCATCCAAAGTTCGGTACCATGACAACCAAGCACATACCATAGTTGCTGCCTTCACCGACGTACCGTGAAGGGGTGAGTGATGAAGGCGCTGTGAGAGGAGGATCTTAAGCAAAGACAACCTTCAGGCAACTTTTTCAATGAATGAAGACGAAGAAAGACTGTAAGACAAAACCTTTGAGGTTACCATCGTGTTTTAAGTTTGTTCCGAAAAACGGCCGAAAAGGGTCTTAAACGATTACGGAAGTAAGAGCTGAGAATAAAGGCAAATCTAATTAAGCTTCCCCAAAAACATCCAGGAGAACGACTTTAATCATTTAAACTCAAAAAGCATGAGATCCCCGTCACCAATTCGAAAGCATGAAGCAAACGCTTCAGGAAGACGGGAGGCAAGTAAATAGAGACGGCCAGAACCTCCTAAGGAGGTGATATTAACTATTAGAGGAGTGAGAAGCAACCTAAACCTCTCCGTTCTCCATAAAGAAGGAAACGGGGGCGAGCTCACCTGCTGAGTGCCTAAACACAGAATGGCTCCAGTTGGTAGACCTAGGATGAGCTGGAACGGTCTCAAATCCCAATAAGGGTAGTGAAACATGAAAGAAGAGAAAGTGGAGAAGAGGGAAAGTGAATAGCAGAAAGGGAAGATGCTCACCACACCTGTTGTGCCAATTTGTAAAGCATGCGTGCGCTGACAGCGGTAGTATGAGTGCGGAGAAGGTTTTTAGAGGCTTCCGACAGCTTCCATTCGTAGTGGTAACCCTTGGAGCCGCACCCACCCTTCTCGTGGATGCGCTTTACTCGCTCTACGTAGTCCTTCGAGCAGTGCGCCAACACGTCCGTTGTCGCTGGATCTAACAGCAATAGGAGATAATAAAAGGCGATCTCAACTTCCCATGCACCTCCGCTACTCGCTTATTCAGCAGCTGACTCTCTTCTGAGCAATCCCAAATAGCTTTTGCTCATTCACCTCTCGCGTCACTAGTTAAGCATTTGATAAAACAAGGGCAACTTTTCTTGACAAAAGCCATCAGTTTGACAGTGGATAATTAGCTAATGACCCTGCAAGGAATAATGCACAATCCACACCTCTTTATCAGTGTTACTGCATTTATGTCAAGGAGGATACGTGTCCATGCTTCAAAAGTGACCTAACAAAATGATTGAATAAGATGCGAAACCAAAGCTCGAAATAGAGAGGCAGTCAAAGTATCAAACAAAAGCTCAACGAAAGACAATTCACAAAAATGCTCCACGCAGTATCTTATAAGGTCTGAAGGACAACATTTAGGGTATGCTAAGAAAACATTGAAGTGGAAGCCTCCTGTTCGTTAATTGCGCTTCCAGAGCGAAATGGCACCTCAACCATTGCCAAAATCCACCACATCTAGACAAACTTACGCCGTTTTCACAAGCCCAATTAATCAACCCCCTTCCTTAGTCGATTACAACTACAAATTCGGAATCCTTAAAATCTTATCATCCACTCTAATGGCAGTTGACTTGGCACAAACAAAGTCCATTACTTTAAAAATGTAAAAAATAGGAACAATACCATACCAGACAAGAAGAAGGTATCGTGAGCATCTCGAGCCGGGTGTTGCTGAGGCTGAAAGAGGCTGTCAAAATTCCAGAAGCTGGACTCCACATAGTTGTTCGTCGGCATTTCCGAAAACCTAGCACCAAACAACCAAGTAAACGGCGATGTACCAGAGTGTGAACGGTACGATCGAGCAACCCACCCCATATCCATTAAAATTCGGCGAAACTCAGCACGAACTCGCAGGAGAGGATGCAAATGACCACCTTCAGGTGGAACGCCAAGGGCCTTGAAGTTGTATTTCTTAAAGTTCAGATCTTGCCATGAACCCCTAGAAAGGCATAAGCCCATGAGACATCCTACGTTGTAACCATTTCTGAGGTCAAATCTGTTTCTTCTTTCACGCGTTGGGTCGTGAAATTTGGGCCGCGTTCGACTGCATAAACTGTAACTTTCCTGAAGCAATAGGATTTTTAAAGTAAACCACTTTTCCACAATAAGCTTTCGCTTTTTCAGCTCGTTCCTTTCATTTAGACTGCAGTCTTGCAGTTTCTCTAGACAGGACTGTATATCATCACCGGCGGGTTTATTCTAAAAAAAATAAGGAAATAACCAAGTCCTACAGATTTATTGACGATTTGAACGTTCGCGTCATTCTTCGTTACGGAAATCCATTTGGCTGCTAAGGCTTTGCTCACACCCAGCTTAGCATACTTCGAGATTTTCTAAGGGCACTAATAAGGGGCGAGATAGCCTACCATTAACTCTGACATTGGAATGCCCCCTTCGGGAATGGCAGAGTAGACGACAAATTCATGACTTCCGTGCTTAAGAACATGTTCCCCTTCATCGGTGAGGGCAAATTTAGTATCGACAATTTGTTCGACCTTCACCAACTGGATTGAGCATGAAAGTTAGCCTAGCAAGCCTACTCCATCAATTTGCTGCAGACTTTTGATGCCACCAACGACAACTTGATGATCGAGATTTAATGAATGAGCCAGTTCCAACGAGTTGACTGGCGACTCATTAGCCAATTTATCCAGAACAACCTGCGCTATATCCATCAAGGAGCCGAAAAACGTGCAGGACCCCTCGAAAACCGCGGGCGTTTACAAGGCGCTAAAACAACTGTAATTTAGCATGGCAAATGTCTTCATCGGAAAAATTTCAAGCAGTTCATGCGTCGCTTTAACGTAAGTCAGTATATAAACTACGCTGTGTAGCAAGACATTTGTTGTGCTACTTCATTGTACTGTCTAAAACAATTCTAATCGTCCTCGATACTTGCCTTGACAAAAACGCAATGTCATCCCACAACTTGTTATCAAAGGTTGCGTTAAATGGCTCCATTTTTTTGCGAATTTTTGGGTTGTTTGGTAACTTCTACTAACTACCAGTGTAGCGTTCCGAGGCTCCCTTGAGGCGAAAGAAGGCAGAATACTAAGGTATAATATATATATATATATATATATATATATATATATATATATATATATATATTCAACAAGCAGAAGGAAACGAGCTGCCGGCGTGGCCTGGAGGCCGGCCTACGTAGCTAGGGCTACCTGAGCACCTCTGAGACCCTGACCGAAACCGGCAGCCCAAACAAACAAAGTATTATATTGCCCCTCTCCTCATTCGAGCTTCGTTCCCGACGATCCCCTTGATACACCTCCCGCGTTAGCCATCACGAGTTATTCAGTGCTGCAATTGAGACGATGCTTGACTTCGAGTTTCGTTTGGCTTGGGATCAGAAGGTCAGAATAAGTGGTTCTGCCGACTATCGATATGTCTGTAGGGCGGCTTTGGCACATGATCTTCTTAAGCAAGTATATTAGGGGTAATCTTCAGAACGAAGCCTCCCAGGTGGTCCATGGCTAGTGTTGCGTCAGTTGATATTAGCTTTCTTGTAGAACACAGAGATTAGGTAGGTGCCAAGGGCGGAAGTCGTTCTTAGCCCTTCTGATACGGGAGTCCAGAGCTACTCCCATTCGTAGCACAAGCACTTCGTTTGCAAAGCTGCAACATGCCACAGGCGGTAGAGATCGGGATGGGAATCCTATAGAGTCTTTTCCACTTTCCGCTGCTACTAATGTAACGTCCCGAGGCTCCCTCGAAGGCAAAAGGAGGCAGAATGCTAGGGCAGAATATACATATTCAACGGACAGAGGGAAATAGGCTGCTGGCATGGCCCGGAGGCCAGCTCACGCAGCTAGGGCAGTACGGCCACGTCTGTGACCTTGACCGAAACCATGAATTCCAACAAACAAAGTACTACATGTATATTCAACAGAGAGAGGAAAATGAGCTGCTGGCGTGGTCCGGAAGCCAGCCCACGCTGCTAGGGCAATGTAGCCACCTCTGTGACCCTGACCGAAATCGGCAGTCCAAACCATCGAAGCATTACGCTCACCAAGCCGACTCTATTTTTCCCTCAGTGGTCCACTGAGCACTTGATTATATTGATTGCAAGCGCGTTTTCACACATGCTTTTCATAACTCGCTATATGACTTCGCTGCAACATAGTTCGCTTCACCCTCATCCGTACTTTTTATTCAACCTCTAATGCGGAAATACCACGTGGAAGAGATCGTCTTTCAGTTAAAATACCAGTAGCTTCTGGCCAGTTATTGGGGTCCAAATGGGGTCAAGGTTCGTTTGAGTCTTGAAAGTAAATTCAACGAATTCACCGCTTGTCCCCTTAAGAGTATGTGCACAAGCAAACGCGTATGACATAGCTACCGCTTCCAGTTTATTTTTGACACTCATTTGGAGACAAGCCAATGCTTATTCTAGACATCGTAAATCCAGTAATGTTGATTTTCCTTCCGAAAACTTCCATTGAAAAGATCCACGTAAGAGTTTTTCTTGACGCTGCTTAGTTCAGAACTCCTCCACGGAAATCGATATTCCGAAGCATGTGTTCCACGCCAGCAGTGGGTGACTGAATCACCGAGTATGAAGCCGCGTAAGTCCAGGAATTCCACCTCAAAATGCGAGGTAAGGGGAACCATCCCTCCCTCAAAACGCCTTCTCGATCCCCTTCCCACCGCGCCTTCAGCGGCAGATCCACAGCAGCGTATCATCGGAAAGATTGATAGGTCAGCTCTGACTATGTATCTGCAGATTCTTGCTAGCAGTGATTACGTTCTTCCCAATGCTGATGCAGATCCCATCTCTCCTGAAACCATACACAAATCGCCTCGCACCAAAAAAGCCCAACTCAGACAACTTGGAGACAGAATATCCTCAAAAAATAGGCGTCCATCCATCTTTCTTCCTGACACATTGCCTAAAGAAGATGCAAAGCTTTCTAAGGAATTTCTTTTTAAGCAAAACCTTGCATTAGGTGCCTCAGACGTCGTTCGGGATGCTCTGATCAAACGCGAGCTTTCATTGGCTGATTTTCGCCCCTTAAAAGCTCCCTTTGTACCATATATCCTCAAGGTTCTGGTCAACTCCATCGAAGCAGATTGCAACCGCTTGGGATGGGATATCATCTTTAATCAATCTAGCTCAAATCAACGTGAGTTAGCTGAACTGCACGCTTGTCTCCTCATCCAAAACTGGAACCATCATCACCACGTAAAGCGTCAGATTGATGCGATTGCTCTCCCCCTTAAAATCACTACTCTTAGAGCCCTTCTTGCGGGTTTTAAACAGAAACCACTTCACTTCAATAAGCAAGTTCTTAAGGAGGTTATCAGAAAACCGCTATTCGATCTCTTTTTGCGTCCAAATCCTGATATAAAGTCCTTAGTTCGTCATACCGCATTGCCATGTAATCGCACTACAATGGACACCCTGGCATTCATGATGTTCCACTTACAACACGCCTGGGAGCATGGCGCCAATCCCATAGCTACAAGGGGCATTCTGGCAAAGCTCTACGGCCCCCTCCTAGTGAGTTTCTCCGAGCGTCCATCGATCATTGATCAGGATCCAATGGACTACAAGACGGAGGAGGCGGCGATCCTGGAGGTTGTGCTAGAGGTCTGCAATTCCCAGTTTTGGGACAATCTGAGCATGCTGAAGTTACATTTGGCCTTTGACTCTAAGCAGTATGGAGAAGGGAAGGAGGCGGAGGAGAATGAGGAGAAGGCGGAAGGGGAGGAGGAGGAGGAAGTTGACTCATTGGAGGACTTAAAAGTCAAGACATCGGATGAACCTTCGGAGTATGAGAATGAGACGTGGTTCTCAAATCTCTTCGCGCCCCATATGTGTGCACCAAGACCATCGCTGACGGCTCCAAAACCAAAAGCACTCATGTAAGTTGTAGAATTTTTTACTTAAGAGTTCATGTTCGATGTACGATCGCGTATCAAAGGCCGCTCTGGATGCTACTATGAAACAGACAAGCAATTGAAAAGCCAGCCTGATATTTGAAAGACCGATGTAGTCAACAGCATTGTTGAGTCCGATGACACTAAAAATGAACATATTGGTTAAAGTTACCTTGCTGTGGAGTAATTCAAGACGCAGAATAAGAATAAATTCAGTTCAGGAGTCTAGTCCACCGAGTAAAGGTTAGCCACATCAAAGTGCCGTCTTTTAGGTGTCAATTGTAACATTTTGCGTCGCGCTCGCACTGCAATCTTGTTGGTGCATAGACCACAGTGATGGAGTACTAAAACTATCAACTTCAAGCACAGTGATACTTACCTCACTCAGGCTCCAGTTCAGTCTCCAGCAACTCCCGGTTTACACGGCTGTCACAGAAATCCACACCCGTTCACTAGTCACTCATGCGGAAGCCTTCACCGGAGGTAATTACGAAACCGCCACCGTATTAACGATTTGCGGCAAGGGCAGCAAGCGAGGTGAGGCTTGGAGTGGGATGGAGGGTGGAAGGTGGAGAGAGTAATCGTGGATAAAAGCAGCCCTAATTCAGAGAGAAGATTGTTAACGAGTTTAATTTGCTGAGCTCTATTTTCCAGGGCCAAATAATTGGTAGCTGTCATCCTTTGGGAAAACGTAAGCCTCATGCTCAGGCAGCAGTCAGGAGTTTCCATATGCAATCAAACCGACATCATTTGCTTGATTAGTAGCTTCATCTCTTCCCACATGTTTTGAAGGATGCCCTGGAGTAGTAGCACCTTCACCGACTGCCGTACGAGGCCGCGCATTGTGATTCGACCGAAAGAGACACCTGCGCAACGTATTGAACGTGCAAAGAAGGACGTGGCGGAGGTGCTGCACTGCAGTGTGCACGACTGGAAGCCACCACCCCTCCATGAGGACCTTCACTGCGGCCCTCCAAGTCATCTGGGTGATGTGCAGTTGTACCACGTCTATCTACGGCGTCGGCTGCGTTCCACAACGGCCATCTTGCGGGACGTCATGCGAGAGGCACGACTACCAACGAGAAAACATTTGCCCAAAGTAATGCAGGTACCAGCTCGGGTTAAAACTCACCTCACATGTCCTCCCACGCCTCCTCTTCCTTCACCTCTTCAAAAGTCAAAATCTGATGTGTGACAGCTCCAGAAGACCCGTTGCGCGGGCTGTCGGTGATGCTCGGAATCAACCCGTCATCATTTGACAAGACTCTCCTAATGTCCAAAGAAGAAGTGTTTAATTTTGGAAATAAGGAAGACATTTTAATCAACCTTTATTCGGCAAAACTGTAAATTCCCTTCGATATTAATAAGGTGCTTTGGTAGCATATACTACTTTTACCATTTCAAAGTAGCACAATGTGGAAAACGTTGCTGCATGTTGTTGATTTGGATTACCGTGTGGAAAGCGATCACTAACTATGGAACCAGTCTGACCTCTTGCCGGTTGTTCAGCACCCACTGAGCTCTTCCTTTGTCAGGAATTGGTGCTGATGGGCGTGCGGATGGATCTTGTCGAGAGTTTACTGTCGACCAAGGAGTTTGGGAAGCCTTGGTTGATCTCGACCTTGTAATGACTGGTAGGACACCAAAGTCTCCCTGTGCGTAACAGAGGAGTCAGAGAAGATTCCGAGCGCTTAAAATGGTACCTTTTTAGAGGCTACAAACAGCCCTACAGTCTGGGCGAGAAAGAGAACATGGTTGAACAATCCCTTTGCGTGTGACTATTTACCTTTTCAGACCATAAAGCGGTGAATGGAATGTCAACATTTCCATCAATTTGCTTTTGATCTTCCATTACAACCGAACATTTAGTTTTGCACAGAAATAACACTTTTTCAGGATAATCACCAGTTTATAATGCTTTGCTTCTCGTCCCAGTCACATCCGTCCCTTCTCAGTCTCTTGCCTTCGCCATATATGATCTCTAATTGCAAAAAAAGGTGATTATGAAGAGAAGTATCTAATGCAGGCGGAAGTTAATTATGAGGAGAGACCATGTACCTTTCCTCCCTCCATCACTTTGCCTGAAGTGAGGACCGCCTTGCGACCCAAGCAGGAGACACTGATTCGCGTCCCTGCCTCTCTATCAAGAAGAAGAGGACTTACTTGTTCGGGTTTGATTTTAATTCAGTTGTGTGGAGATCACGTATTCATTTGGTAGGCCTTTTAAGGGTGAGGAGAAGGACTTACCCCTGACCACTTCACTGGTTCTGGCCCTCCCTGAGGAAGGAGTTCCTGTTAATCACCTACCTTTCAGTTACATCCCGACCATTAGATAAGACTCAGCCGCAGTTGCTTAACTTCGGGCAAAAGGAGCTAGTCTTGGTGAGATGTTACTTGCGCAGCCCACCAATCACACGGAAAGCATACACCACTGAAAATGATATGCTCGTGTCTTGAAAATGCTGATACGTAAGTGAGAGGTATGGGGATGATTACTGGTTTGTTCACTCGTCCCACATACTTCTGTCAAGTGGCATCACAGGTCATTTGACCCAGAAACAATCCAAAACAGTGCGTTTTTTACAATATCCGTAAGGTATGTGGAGAACTGTCCGTTGGCTGATGATGCATGTTGGGTGGAGCCCACCTGCCAAGCTTCCGCGAAGTCTGGTTGTTTGGCCACTATCGATGTTGATAGATTACTGGAAGGCGATCTTAATGTCTCTACTGGATACACCTGTAGCATCTAGTAGGTTGAAACTCAAGGTTGAGCTAAGAAAGGACCATAGCAATGCCTCAAAAATGTCTGCAGCAACAGGAGTCTTTACCCACATTGTAGTCCAGCAGACTATACTACTTATTAACGCATTAGTAACGAGCTGGGAGGCTGATAGCATGACCTGAAGATCTTGTCGCGTGAAATAACTTTGATGGAGAGCAAATAAATACTCCAATAAAAAAAGTGAGGATGACCTGCTACCTCGGCGTCAAAAAACCCTCCATAAGACGGTTCCGCCCAACTGCTGATCAGAGTAATTAGGAGGCAGGACACAGAATTCCATGTGATCTCAATAGGTCCTGGTCAGCTCCCACGCATCAGTTCGTCTCACTCAAACATTGCAGAGGCAAAAAGCCGGGAAGGCCAGGCGCTCAGTAAGTCGAGTGATCTCTTTTTAATTAACACCAATGCCACCGTTTTACGCTTCATACGCCCTGAATTAGAGAAGTAGGGGAGAATATTTTGAGCTGTGGCTACTTTTGGGAACTATAAAATGATTAGTGTTAGGGTGGAAGTTTCCGAGTTCCCTTCTTCTTTAGGGATTCACAACCCTATTTCTGTCGCCAGATTGGTTTTCTCAGCCCGCGTACCGCCTCAAGGGCGCATCCAAACAAACTCACATTACATTCGCAGCTAACAACTAACTTTCTTCTTTTCCTTTCATCTGCAGCACGGTCTGCATCTCCCGTCTGCCAAGGGCATCCTCAATCTTAGAAAAGCGTCTAATTCAGTGTCAAAATCCTGTACCTTCTAAAAGACTGCATTCCCACCCATTTTCACTCGACTGGTAAAGATAATGTTTCGGCTTCACTTTAAGTGTCCTAAAATTCACTCCGAGTCTATAAGTGGAAGGTCAAGCAATTAATAAACCTGCGCGTTTCTGCCCAACCGGCTGCCTTAGACATAGACTTAAGCATTCGTCTCCACTAGATAGCTACTAGGCGCCCTCTAACTCTCTGCGCTTCCCTTTGCTTACTCATGCAAACCGGTAGAGAGGAATGATCATCCCAGAAGGCTTGTCCGCCGACCACTTCATCGAGAGGGCAATTAAATCCAATGAGCTCGTAACCAAAACTTAATCTTTAACAGTCTAACTATTCCAAATGTTTGAAAACTTTAAAACCTGTGTGTTTTAGCGATTCAAATCGCCATACTTTTAATGGGAGTAGCACCAAGGGCGGTTGGCCTCTCCAACCCACGTGAAGGATGAAGCGTAGCGGTACGGTGTGCTTGCATGTGCCTAGTGACTAACTGATGGAGACGGATTGGTACTAGTTACACACCTTCATCTAATCCACAGTCTACATCGGAATCTGAGATGGCTGGTAGGCTTAGCCGAACCCATTTATGGCGACTTGGTGACCTTGAACTTCGACCAATCGGAAGAGAGTAGATGGTGATGCTAATAGGAAGTTGATCGAGAGCACTTTTATGGTGATGCAGGCTCCACAAGCAAGTTTACAGCACTGGGTTATGAAACACCCTTTCCTCCTCCATCTGAGGGCAACCTCATATTAAATGCCCCTTCAACTGTACCTCATAGATTCGTTTTGTCACCATTCTATTGATTTGGTCTTTCGTAATTAGCTCTAATACTCATGCTTCACCAGTTATGGCTTTGTTGAGCGCTTACTACCTACATAGACTACCGCAGGAAGGGTGCCTTAATAACTCGCTAATGAATTTAAACGAGACATTGATTAAACCTTTCGACGGGTGTGCTAAAACTGGGGATCGGTAGATTCACCCTCCGATGAATTTTTAAACCCCCAGCGAAGAGGTACCAATAGTTCAACCAACTAAAAAACGCTTTTTAGTCAAAACTGACTTTCGTTTTCATGATCGTTTATGTAGGCACTGACGCGTTGATAGACTAACTCTGGAGGTCGAGGGAAAGTGGAGAGGGGCGGATGGCTTTGGGCGTACAATTGTGAAGTGTTAGTCGCCTCTCCTCTCGATGGTCTGGTAAAAGTTGTCAATCCCATGGGCTGCGGAGTATATTCCTCTAAAGCCATCTATTTGGGAGTAAAGACAACCATTCATTCAGTTCCTTGAATAAGGCATCAATTAGCGATTCACCTTTGAGTTTTCAGCCAATAGAGAACGTGACCTTGAGGCTGCCCAATCAGACAATTGGTCAGTGAATTGAGCAACATTTGTTCCACACATTAACGATCCATTTTTCAATAATTATCTTCTTAAAAATTGAAAATAGTTGATCCAATCTCAACCAGCGTGGATCCATCAAGAGCTCTTACGATCTAAACCACCAAGCAAACTCTTGGCAGGATGCAGTTGCCGTATTCCAACTTTTATGCAAATAAAAACAAGATAAATTTTATTTTACATTTTAAGTGTATTTTAGAAAAAACATACTGTGCGGTGCACCGAAATGATACATTTGCGCGGCGCGTAACCTTTGATCCTGCTATATACGCATTTACAGCAAATGGCTGCGTTTAAACAGGTAACTTACATTTGTGTAAACTGAGTGTTCATTATTTTTTCCAAAACATTGCAACTTTGAGTTCGAAAATTTACCGATACATAAAAATCCGAAAGGCATAAAAAAGCGCTGTTTTCACAATGCAATGAGTTACAGTTTTATCGAAGGGCCCTGGCAGCTGAACCTCAGAGAATCGCTACAGAAGAGCCCTCGAGGTGGCGTTGAATTTTACAGAGGAATCAAGCCTGAAAGGCTTTGACACAAACTCAACACGATTCCTTCTCTAAAGCTTTGCTTTTGGACACAAGCCTCTACTGTGTCTTATTCTGTGGGCTTTGGTGCTACCTTTCAAATGCAGATCTCATAATCGCAATTCTTCTTCCGGTCACCGAAAGTGTGCAAGAGAGCAGAAGGATAGAGATCACAAGGGGTATGAAGTTTGACACTCAGGTATCGCAGAGGCATTTCACTTTCTAAAGGTTGCATATCTGTTCTGCAACAGAACCGTGGGGGCACGCTGGTTGCCTCTTGACCCTTCTCTACGCAAGTAAGTAGTGCGGTCTTGCATGCTGTTTCGGTACAGTACAGCTTCAGCGAAGTCTCGTGCCGCTACATAACGGACCCACATCCATATTTATGCCCCTTTTTAAGGCTTTAGAAATGACTCGAGGTGTCGCATGACCAAAACCGCTGTCTCGACACAAATAGACTCACCGATGCGCGCTTCACTCGAGCATAGACACTGCTTTGGCTGGTATTGCTTTGACACTCCATGTCTTGGGACCATGCCTCCAGAGGAGCAGAGAACGTCTTCTCAGGACGGTAAACTTTAGATCTGGAGTTCTGATACGCCTCCATCAACTGGCGAATCTTCTTTCGGTGACGAGACTTCAAAAACAAAGGAGATGACAGTAGAATAATAATTTAGTAGCAGGGCAAAGCTAGGAAATAAGCTAATGCCTGGGATATTGCGATGACATACAATCTGACTATCCACCAATAAGAGAACGTCCATTTGAAACTGATACTTTTGAGATCATAAAGGAAGAAATGACTTAAAGGGCCTAACTACCACATAACGACATTGATTCAGAAATGTTCCCTGGAGAACCGGGTGCCGTTCATGACAGAAGGTGAAAGCCAACTTAGATAGCTCTTTTTCGGATATTCGTTCCTTTTGAATGGGTATCAATCTGACGAGTGCTTTATGAGCCTTCCCAGTTGATATCCGCGGGTTAGAATTTCGTGCTATCAGTGAGATGACACCTCATGATACACCACGACGTGGTAATAGTAGACGCGCTCAGGCTGACATTTTGAAGAAGGGTGTCTATACTG
Source organism: Taenia hydatigena (assembly GCA_036345935.2). NCBI lineage: Eukaryota > Metazoa > Platyhelminthes > Cestoda > Cyclophyllidea > Taeniidae > Taenia > Taenia hydatigena. The sequence goes on along the minus strand of JADWOT020000001.1, from coordinate 1,297,696 downwards.
GGCTAAACCAAGCACGATCTATGCATCGGCCGGTAATGCTCTCAATGGGACACACTGGCCACTAAATACCACCCGTAATTCCATTAGGTAAGATAAGTGTTGAACGCGTGGAAGTGAAAGTCTTTACCCCGTCCAAATTCATTCTCTGATTGCAAAATAAGAAGGAATTGGAATAACCAACGAGGGTTGATTGCATTGTGGAGTCTGGCCCGAAAAAATCTACCAGCAGGTGGTGTTGATAGACATGCAAAAACCGGACTGATGATTTGATTAAGAGATTCTGTTGGACCATGTGGCTATCATCGGCAAAATGAGCTCTTTGTTGGGTGGATTGCAAACCACAAATGGGATAAGACCAAGGAACTAAATTTTAATGCTGACGAGCTGGAGGACAAATACAGTGGAAAAGGTGATGTGAAATGGCATCGATGACAGTAGTGGATTCAACACGCATAAGGAGAACAATTTGCACGGAGGACATGAAGTGGGGCGAACACGCACCTGCCAGTGCGAAGGAGACACTCGGGGTGGGAGCCGACTGTGGCATTCTTTCTTTCACCCTTGTGGATGCGTGGAGGAAACCAACTTAGCACAGCTGCAACCCGCCTCAAGTAAACGTCAGCTTTATGTTGGCTGCGTGAGTGAGAAGGGATAAGCGGGAGTGAAGGAGGAAGGGAAAGGAGGCGGGAGGCATTACCACGAGTTCGTGGAGCATGCCACAGCACAGAACAATAGAACACAGGCCGCCGATCATATTATTCAAATCACCTGTTACATTACACAAACAGATTTTTTTATTGGAAAGAAACTTACCTGTCAAGAAGAAGTGACGAAAGTGATGTGAATGCAATGTGTGAGGAAGGCTAACGCCCTACTTGTCATGAATAAGTAACTCGGCTCCCTTTTTTGACAAGGCGACGGAAGTAATGTCACCCTACCTTGACGGAACGTGTGACCAACTTTATCCTTGGACCATCAAATCAGGCGGTAATTAATTAGCTGCCGACAATTCTCAAGGGGAGCAGACAGGGTGGTCAAGTCAGACCTTACATGCATCCTTCTGGCCGCCTGCGAGTCCCAGAGAGTTCATTGATGCCGACAGGTCAGGTCGATGCAGTTGAAGTAACCAGCACTACTACATGCTGAAGACAGCAGAAGCTGAGAGAGGTTTCTGCACTTAACAGAAAAAGATGTCAAGAATTGAGGCAACCGGCACTTCTTGACAAGCCTTTTGACAGCCCCTGCCTAAGACGCGCCCTATGGAGGCTCGTGTAGAGCGTCGAAGGATCTCAGAAGGACCGCAATGTGCACAGCTGTCACCGCCTCTCAGCTTGTTCGTCCCGTCAATTACAGCACACGGCCTCAAGGCTTTTGCCCCCCTTTTATGGTATTTTACTCAAATAATAAAGAACATTTATCACTTGTTTTGGCGGTTTATGCATAAAATCAGCTACATCTTTTGGCAAGAAAGAGCATCATTGTTTCCGGCATCTTGCCAAGAAAGCAAACTGATTTACTTACCCACCATAAGCACGACCTTGACTTTCTTCACACACTGCATTCACTTCACTTTCCCCACTTCCTTTCGACAGGTGACAAAGATGTAAAAATTCACAAAAAATGGCTTCATTTTCCGTCTTCAAAAAGTAATCTGTCTTCATGTGAACTTTGACAGGTGATTTGAATAATGCGTTCGGTGGCCTGTGCATTGCCTTACTGTGCCGCAACACAGGGTCCGCAAATTCGCACACTCGCAAGCAAAAAACCACGTTGCTCGATAGTTTTGTTGAATTTTCTTTCCTTCTTAGTACCTTTCCTGCACTTTTTGTTAGGCACAACAGCTTGACTTAGGCCTGACGTACAATTAAGGTAGACAGCGACTCTGCCAGTTTGGCAAGAAGACTTTCACATCCAACTTGACTACCGAGAAAAGAAGTGAAGCGAAGCTCACAAGATTATTCTCCACCAGTCATCTCTGTGAAGCGGCTTGGTGCCTCGAATTAGGCGAACACTTGAGTCTCCACAATGACTCCGCTGCGATTCAATAGAGACATCTTCGTGAAAATCGGAGCGCGCCTCGTAGGAAAAAGATTTCTTTAAAACTGGTTCTGAAGTACTTCAGGTATTGGCCTATGCAGCTGTGTGAGATAGAGTTCACTACCTCTTTAGAATTGTCAAGGAAGAGTGTTAGCTTAAAATCTTGCTCTAGTAAGAGCCTCTGTCATTGGCACATCAATCAGTGGTGAGATTTCTACCTCCTTACCAGATTTATGCCAATCTACCGGCACTTAAGCCGGCGTCAGGGTGACTGCGGTACACACTTTTCGCCTGAAGGCTCAAGTTCCTTTTAGAAGGTCTTTTCATGTTCCGCAACGGCAAAGAAAAATGCCTATTCGCTGAAGCAGAAAGGCTGACGTATCGACGGCAGATTTGACACGAGCGAGAAATGAATGACACTGTGATTTCGTTCAACTGCCACACATTTGTCCCCACAGTCCAGTGATCCGCTTGATCTTCTTCTTTATCGTAATGCAATACTATGGAGCTGTGACATCTCCAGTCTTGTGACTTCATGAGAGTCAAATCGGCACGGCAAAGCAAACTTCTATAACAGAAGGTGCTCTCATCTCTTCGCTGGTGTTGTCAGCTTCCTGTCAGCCCCCCTTCCTTCACACTGACAGCAGAGTACTCCCTCCACTTCATGTCCTCTGTGCTTGCCGAGTCACTGCTCTGGCATACCCGTGCATCCGAACACTACGAAAGGTTCTGTGGCCTCTTGACTGTTTTGTGTGCAACAAAGTGTGGGTGGAATTCCTTCCTCCGTTCGAGTGACATACGGGTGAGCAAAAAAGTGAGGCCAAAATGCCACTTCATTGGCCTAGCTATTTAAAGTCCTTTTAGCTACAAAGTGGAGGTGCAATTGTCCCTCTACCCACTTTCTTCTCCGCTTGTTAACTTAGTTATTTACTTGTTTAGCTATTTGGAGGGATGAGTAGACAACTCAAAAATTTGACTGATTTGAAAATGAACTTCTTGGTAAAATGAATTATTAAGGACCACTTAATGACGGTCTTAGGACTTATTTTCAAAAACTGACACAAAATAGTAAGCGTTAGACCCTATTTTCTCGAAAACTCATTCCTTCCCGAACACATTAAATTCAGCTCAGACCTCAGGGATTATCAACTGTTTAAATGCTATTTGTCGATGGCCAGACGTTAACTTTTACTAGCGTCATGCGGTTCCTAGGTTATTCGCGCAGTCGGAGGTGTCTGACATCTACACCACCGTTGTCACATATATGTGACACTTCGAACTTTGTGCTTAAATGTGTGGCTTGTGAATTTGAAGCGTGACTGAATTTTGTGTTCGCAGTATACACTGCTTGGACAAAATCATGTTACAGACATGGATTGCCTACAAAATTCCAACAGATAAGCATTCGTCCTTTGGTTGAAGTGTTGCTTACGGATTAGAAGAACAGAAAACCATCTGGTAAGCCGTAGTGGTTAAATTGCCCATAAGACAGCACAATGAGGGCCAGAGGGTGCACCTTTTCAACAAGAGCATCTGTTTTTATGCTATCCCCCAAGTTTTCTCTACGTAGTCCGTGGCCTGGAGGCTCAGATTTGCGTCGAACAATGCTGGGAGTCTTAAAGTGTAAACTAGCCAAATGACTCGAAAAATAGAGTGCGCATCGAAGCCAATGCAATGCAAATTATGCGTTGGGGCGTATGTTATTGATGGGTTCAGTTCAGTCACTCATCTGAATGGAACAGTGCTTGAAGATAAATGGCTTCTTTATTCTACGGAGGGGTAAAGTCCAAACTCAGCTCGCATTTACAGAAGGCTTTGGGCACGGTTACGGTGATAGAACCCTTAATCATTCAAGAGAAAGGCTTTTTTAGCGGTAAAAAGGATTTTAAAAGCAGCTGGTGGCAAAAGGATGACTAGGGTACTTCGTTGTCACCGGCATGTGCCAACTGACCACAAACAGACAAAAAATCCGACTTCTCTTACTTAGTACCACGTCAGAAAACCGCATCTGAAGAGCACCCCATTAGATCCCCTTTAATGTCGTAGGTAGAAGAAATGCATGTACAACACCAATCCCTGGGTCAGCTACTTTCTAAACCGCCTACTTAAAACAAAGAATACCAGTTTGTTTTACTAGCCTTCTGTGCAATCGTCTATCCTGCCCTGTACTTGAAGACTCTTGGGAGTTGATAGAACTCATCAGACGAATGGCATCTGTCCACTTGTGGCTATTTAGTCTCCGCGCCTATTGCTCCCACGCCTTGTGGTACCACAACCAAATCTTTTCACGGTTAATAACGTGACCCAATAAGCAAGAAGTTCAAGGTCACCTTTAAGCAGACAACGGAAGTGGTCCATCCCAAGAGGAGGCAGACGATGAGGAAGGCGCCGCAGATTATCACGGCGAGGAGAACCATCTTTCAAAGTAAACACGGGACTGCTTAGTTGTTTGAACGCAACGAATTCTACACTTCAGTTTCCTAGCACTCTTTTCCACCGTTTTATCCTACGGTGAGGCATTCAATTCAGCATATTTGCACTGCCATAATTTATACGCCAACAAGAGCTGGTAAAAATAAAACCTGATTATACTTCTAGGACGAAAGAATAAAGTGGCAACCGAGTTTATCGGTGTCAGGGTTTTAATATGCTGAATTAAGATAGACGGCCTTTCATGCAATTCCACATGAAAGCATTAAATGCGGTTTTAAATAAAAGCGGCAGCGTCAATAGACGGCATGAAAACAATAAAACAAATAAGCAAGAGTCTGGGCGAACGCTTGCAGGGAAGAAACATAAAGGGAGGGCAATAATTGATACAAATTGAGTAAGTAAATCCAGAAAAAATACAGACTGACGGAGAGTTATGCATTACTAAAAAGAGTGCATGACAAGGGTAGAGTTTAGTCCTCGTCATGAGCTTGCGAAAATGGGTAAAAGTATGGTATACTTTGGTATTATAGATTGATTGAGTAGAATTTTCATTTTTTTGTGCACGATGCTCATGCTGATTAAACAAGCCTGTGGACTTCTATCAGATAGCTAGTTGGACACATTTTCACAATGGTTTGCCGTCAATTTAAAGTTGGCAAGTTGTTTGAAGTCTATCATGAAGACTACTTTGAGAGAACAAGCAGAATAGGCTTAAAAAAAACACATGAAAGTGATGAAAGAGCCAAAATTCCTCACAAATCGCTATTGCAATGTGCTGCACAAAAAATTACATAATTTGACGATCTTTTAAACGTACATCTGACGTCCACTTTACTTGTTTGAACTGGAAATCTTCTGTCGAAGTTGTTGGCACTGCTGTCACTACATCCCGCACAGTTATCAACGTTGACCGATTTTCCTGAAACTATGCAATTCTTAGATTCCTTTTTGTGAAATAGAGGTTTTTTGGCTAAAATTAGAACCCTATGACCACTTGACAGAAAAAAACTATTAACCAAAGAAATAGCTGCCAAGGCGTGTCTTTAACTAACCACAGAAGCTATCAAACTCGTCGGTTCCAGTGAGGTTAAAATAGGCTCTCCACCTTCAGTCGTCGGCTGCTCACTTTGCGAGGTCTCACTGAATGTTGTGACACTGTCCGTGGTGACATCAAAATCCCTTGCCACGGTGACATTCATCATGCCACTTAAGCCTCATTCACCTCTCCGTAGAATTGTTGGAACCAAGCTAAGCCAAACACGATGATTCGGTTTGCAGACCTCTGATTGGTTCATGCGTACAATCTGACACGCAAAAATGATCCTGATTTGTTGAAAGGTTTGACTGCGATTGTTATCTTCATGTGTGTGTGTGTGTGTGTGTGTGTATGTGAGGGGTGTATATGTGTGAATGGAAGTGTTATCGCATAATTCGTTACTCTCTTCCACTACGCCCTCACCCTTAAAAGGGGAAAGTCGGTTAAGGAGGGGCCCAAGATGGGCCAGGGCTTGCCTCCTCCTCCTCCTCCTCCTCCTCCTCCTCCTCCTCCTCCTCCTCCTCCTCCTCCTCCTCACTCGCCTCCCTCCTCCCCCTCCTACCTCCTGCTCCGCTCCTCCTCCTCCTCCTCCTCCTCTCCTCACTCCTGCCTCCTCCTCCTCCTCCTCCTCCTCATCCTCTCCTCCTCCTCCTCCTCCTCCTTCCTCCTCCTCCTCCTCCTCCTCCTCTCCTCCTCCTCCTCCTCCTCCTCCTCCTCCTCCTCCTCCTCCTCCTCCTCCTCCTACCTCCTCCTCCTCCTCCTCCTCCTCCTCCACTCTCTCCTCCTCCTCCTCGCTCCTCCTCCTCCTACGCTCCTCTCGCTCCTCCTTCTCCCTCCTCCTCTCTCCTCCTCCCCTCGAGCTCCTCCTCGCTGCCTCCTCGCTCCTAGCCTACGCTCCTCCTCCTCCTCTCCTCCTCCTCCTCTCCCCTCCTCCTCCTCCTGCCTCCTTCCTCCGTGCTCCTTGCACACACTCCTACCTCCACCTTCCTCCTCCTTCAGTCCTCTTCCTGACCTCCTGCCTTCCTCCTTCCTCCTCCCCATCCTCCTCCCTCCTCCTCCTCCTCCTCCTCCCTCCTCCTCCTGCCTCCTCCTCCTGCCTCATCTCCTCCCTCCTCCTCCTACCTCCCTCCTCCTCCTCCTCCTCCTCCTCCTCCTCCTCCTCCTCCCCAGTCGGTCAAGTGATTGGCATGCGTCGACAGTCTCTCACCTAAGAGGCGAATTCGTTACTCCCTTGATTGCCGTGTCTCGGTTCACGTAGCTCAGATTCCCTATGGCTGGCGGCGCTATGATCAGATGTCAAGGATTCTAAATAACTTTTGACTAGCTTCGTCTTTTACTGCAGCGTTGAGGCACAACTGTGTCACATTCAGTGTGGCAATAACATTAATTAGTGGCTTGGACAGGAAGTCCCTTTCTGATTAATAGCTTTGATCATTATTGAGAGAAGATGATGGTGTCAAAGATAAGGCGATGGCCGTGAAGTGGATATAAGCAGCAGTGAAAATGAATCACTCCTAGAAAAACGACAATTCTTTGCGTGATTATCCCTTCCTTGCTTTGTTAAATGCACTCTCAAAATACAAGGGTTTTCAAGTCTCATTTCAAATGGCCGACGTCCACGCCATGGCTGGGCACTTCCATTCAGCGGAGATTGGGGGTTGGCGAACCGTGCGAACCATCATACGGCCATGCATGTTTCTTACGACCAACAAACGTCTACATCTTTAACCTACGAAAATCGACCCCTCCACAACCCGTCCACCAGTGTTGGTCTAGGCCGCGGTGGCTCCCAAACCACAGCACAGGAGTCAAGTAAGTGAACAATCAACTCGCCGGGTGCTGGGACGCCCGCGAGTCCCTAAAGGCTAGCATTTCAGGCGTTCACCGTGTGGGCACTTTTAACCGAACAAGTGCATTGACATAGCACCAAGTATTGACGTTTTCCACCATGGGAAGGAAACCATCGAGCAGTAAAACAATAATCCCAGCTACCATGTTTGAGGTTATGCTTGAAAAACAAAGCCATACGAGAGCCGAAAGACAAGATTCCAGTGGACTAGACCCCGTGCCTAGGAGGCAATATCGACTCTTTCTGTCACTGTCAATATCAAGGCCCTGAAATAGCCTTTTAAAATCGCTCACCCATAGACAGCATCATTTCCAACGAAAGCACTACCATCCACTCAATGCCACTGCAGATAAAAGAATGAATTTCCCCCAAGTTGGTCTACTGGTCCAGCTATTGAGTAGCACCCTTGAAGCAACCAAAAACAAGCAAAATCCACCGAAAACTACCGAGAAATCACCTCATTGATGGATCCTGACAGAGGGATCTTCAAACACAACGATTCTCCGTGTCGCGTGGCCTGCCCACCTCCCCCGTCTGACCCTTCGCTCGTCAATGACGTCCACCGACCCTCTGAACGCGACACCACGTAACCACCTCCAAAAAGACAGTGGCTGGAACCAATGCCAACTAATGTACCCGCCTTACGAGTAGCGGGTTGATGCAGGAGAATGTTTACTTTTCAGCACCCACTTGACGTCATGGCTAGACAAAGTGCCGAAATGGAAAACCGGCAATACCCATATGGCGACTCAGGTATCAGAGGGTGCTATTTACTGCAACTTCGCGAGAACTTGACACACCAACAAATCAGGAAGCGAAGATCACGAACACTTGATGAGGGAAACTAATGCTCTGGGGACAGAACGCACAGTGGACACACTGAGGCGGAAGCACTACTCCCCACACATGGATATCCCGAACTCTACTGCAGAGGCCCCAAGAGGACAACAGAAGAGCCTTGACGCATTGAACAACAGGTGGAAATTAGACGGGTGGAATAGGTACAAAGATCGGCGCCAAGCCTCAGACGAGAAGCTTCTTCGCGTCCACGGAGACCAGATCGCGCACTGCTGTTACCGACTTCTGCCACTCCGTCAAGCGATCCGCCATACTGGTGATCTGCAAGAAGACGCAAAAAAATCGAGCCTCACTGCCGGCAGGAGTTTGAGCAACAACTGAATGTTAAATGGCGATCAAAAAGACAGGGCACGAGCAAAATCCGATCTCACTGCTGAGAAAAGCGGGTTAAGCAGCCACATTTCGAGCCAGAAGAAAGGGGGCGATGACAGGGTTGAAAGATCAGAGAACAAAAAGCAACCAAGGAGTGCCGTTCACTCCATGGGAACTAAATAGAAAGGGTTGCAGATGATATGAGGGCAAGTGGGAGACTAAACAATCGACTTTCCAAGAAGAGGAGCAAAATAGCGTGTTTGTGTGGGAACTTACACAATAAAAAAAGATCTCGTTTACTCCAAAAGCGGCTAAGACGAAAACTATCAAACGCATCCTGAAACAATTCAAGGAAGCCAGGGGAGGGGCAATGTGGTGAATAAGCCACATTCTACTAAGGCATATTCAGTACTGAAGGTAGCGATGACCAACCCAGTATCCACATGACTTATTCCCAAGAAAATGAGGGGAGGAAGCCGACAAATGGCCGAAATTTAGCAAAAGAGTGCCAACAAACAGTAGGCGAGAGAGGGTTTAGTGTTTTGCCCATCGGTGTAAAGTAAAGAGACGACGAGGAGGAGGGCGGCAGAGAGTATACCTGATCGAGATCGAGGACACGGGGTTGGAGCCAGGTGAGAGTGACCTTCTGATTCACCTCATCGATGCGTCCCTTCATGAGATTGAGCGAAAGCGCGCGCATCACTATGCCCTCCACCTGGTAGGGAGAAAAAGCGTTACCATCGCCTCGCTATGAGTTAATCACTCGGCAGATAATCAGGCCATACCCTACCAACACGGCAAATTTGAAGTGGACACAGCCCATTCATGCACAGATTTGGCGGCTCATTTGTTAAAATATGAGTAATATAAAATAATAAGTTTTTTTGGAAAAAGAAAAAACTGTTGGGAAGGAAATCGAACCACCAATCAGGCCACAAGGGTGATGTACCTTATCGAGCGGCGATTTGGTGGCCGCGGCAATGTCTGCAAAGCTGACGGTGCGTTGGTTGGGCGGCCGACGGAAGAACATCTCCATGAGAGCGAGGAGAATGGCCTTCTCCTGTAGAAGCTCACACGCCTCCGCCAAATCCTTCACTGCCGACCACTGAGGCCGCAGGCGCATGATTGTATCCAGATCCCCCTTGTTAAAAGCGTGCAGCATATCCACAAGCCACGCCACATCTGGCTTCGATCGCAGCGTCTCCAAGATCTCATGTGATATCTACAAGGGGAAGGTTGAATAACCTACAAAGGGATGCTTCAAACGTGCACCGAAAATGATCTTGACCAGGATTCGATTGTTGGTTACAATACCATGCTACCATCCACCTTTCAGCAAAAGGCTTTCAGGCTATCATTGAAAGTCAACAATCCCCGGGTTCTTGCCTACAGACGATGAATACAGGAGTAATTTGCCACAACGGCTAAGATTGGCTTGCTTCAAAGCAATTTCTTTAGTCAATCGATAGCGTTGGTTTTTCTAGATTCATACTTTTCAGAAAATTCAAACAACAGCTACCAGAGTAAAGCCACTTTGTCAATGGGATATGAGTGACAGAAATGATTGTAACTGGAATAAGTTACATCGACTGGGAGGCGGAAAGAAGTGCTCTGCTTGATCAACACACGACATGGCAATTAGTTTGATTTAACAACGCCATGAATGCATCACTATGTCTGTCTTGAGAATCTTGCTATGGGTGCAATTCATTTTCAGCGCAAGTTGCATTCACTCTATACCGCAGTTTTCACTTCACAGCGGTTTTCAATAAGCACTCATAGCAAAGAAAGTCATTTCGGTGTCATGCCAGAATAAAATACGGGGTAAAAAAAACAAACGCAATAAAACACAAATTCGAAATAACATCAAAGACGAAAATTCAGTTGTTCTTGATGAAATGAGGGGTGTTAGAGTGGGTCTTGTAGCTCATCTCCTTAGCATTTGGGAAATGCGTCCCTAGATGTTCAAACACCACCTTTCACCTATCTAGGAAGGTGGGCAAAAAGTATAAAACAAATAAATGTGCGAACGTAAGGAAAACTCCACGAACTTAGGAAAAAGTTCGGTAGTTTATCGTACCAATTCACCAAAATTGTATACGTTCCGACCCAGAAGAGCCGCGAGACCCACAGAGAAAGCCCAATCCTGCTTCTCCGATTCGGAGAGTTCAGATAAATCGGTGCAACCGAGAAATCGAAGTGCCTCTTGATAGTACTCCGCATGCAGACCCATGAGCTAAAAAACACATAACTTGAGTGCGAAAATGTTAAGACGTGGAAAGTATTTGCAGAGTTAATGCCGACTTTGAAGTACTGTGAGCTCATTCGATAGTAGCGTGAATGAACGGGAGTGACCCCATCAATTTTTGACAAGATATCACCCGTAGCCTCGATAATATCACGAGCACCAGGTAGGTCCTGAAGAACGAGGAGTCGAACCATGCCAATGGTTGATTGGGCCAAGATTAGAGCTTCATCATTCATGCTCATGTACTGAAATCATGAGTTAGGTGAGGAAAACAACTTGCTTTGTCCCGATTTTCTTCGAGAAATTTAATTGTACTTTGTGGATCTAAAGTTGATCGGGCGGATGCATAAGCATACCTTTTGTCACCATCTCGTTGCTAATGGGTACCAAAATTTCGGCGAGAGAAAGTGGATTAATCCTATCATTGTAAATCACGTTAATCACACTAGTTACTTCGCTTTAATAGAGTTGAGAAACTGTTGGTCAAACTAAAAAAATGCTTAGATGGGGAGAGGACCTACTTCATTTAAATCTAGCGAGGCCGTGAACCCAGGCTTGTTCAGACTGTCTAAAACCTGCAATGTCAATTGATGCCAGAGTCTATGATGTACGAAATAAGAATAAGAAAATACTTTCTAGAGTATAAATCCCGTATTTGAGTCCAATCGTCCTTGAAACTCTTGGAGTTTTTAATTCGCGCGTCAAGATAATCCATGCCCAGAAGCAGGTGACAAAGGCTGAAACTCAATAAGCGCGCCGACTGGCTAGAAAGTGATAACAAATTCATGGGGTTGCTTTTGGACTGTGATTTAAGGCAATACAATTATTGAGATAAGCAAAACAAAAAAAATTTAAATGTGTCTTTATATAAAAGTCTATTTGTTAGTTCTACGATTCTAGGCAAGTCTTGGCTCATGAACCTTGCTAAATCAACCAACGTAATTGTAATACCTTGTTTGCTTAGACTGTCGGTTTTAGTCAGGGCGGCATAGGTGGCCATATTGCCCTAGGCGTGTAGGCTGGTCCACGGTCCATGCCAGCAGTTCATTTCCCCCTGTTGAATATGTATATTCTGCCCTGGTATTTCGCCTTTTTGCCCTCATGGAAGCCTTGGGACGCCAAATTAACGCTCACGTAATCGGTATAAAAGCAACCCAAAATTGCAGGTTCTATTTAGAATGCATAGCTGCTGAGAAGCTTCGGTATCGAACCGATGGCGATGGCACTATGGTGGTGTTACAAACCCTGTACATCAAGAAGACTACGTAGTTGACCTGCAATTTATGGTTTAATGTTAGTATCACTTTTGATTTGCCAATGTATCTATGTGCATATTTAATTAAAGAAGGTAATTTGAGTCGTCCTAATCTATGCACAAGTAATTAAATAAGTAAATCGGGTTAACTATTAAAATACCAGATTCTTTTAAAAATAACCCAGTGTCTGTCAGTTTTGAGAGATTGGTTATCACTCCATCTGTAGCGTCCCGAGGCTCCCTTAAGGCAAAAGAAGGCAAAGTGGCAGGATAGAATATATATATTCACCGGACAGAGGGAAAACGGCTACTGGCGTGGCCCAGAGGCCAGCCCACGCAGCTAGGGCAATATGGCCACCTCTGTGACCTTGACAGAAACCGGCAGCACAAACTGATAAAGTACTACACCATCAACGTTGACGAATCAATTACGGGTTGCGACAGTATTGTAATTCCCCCAGTTTTCCTGTAGGCGAATGAAGTCCCAACACACAAGTAGAAATTCACTGCTGATGCACAGAAGAGCCGAAGGTATACTAGCAAGGATCAGGGCTACACCGTCAAGTGAACAGCCAAAGCGTCACACTATAAGGCATGTGCTTTTTGCTGAATTCTCTGCTTCTCTTATGGGCACATGTTTGTACATTGCCGTGCCATTTATCATTGCAACCTGCTCAAAGTGGCACATAAAAGCATTTAAGTAAACTCTTTTTTTGTATACTTCGTTTTGGAATTTTCCCTTGTTAGATTTTGCGTCTGCCACCACAACGTCACTGAAGCATCTTCCCATTTCCACCATATCCATAGCAAAATAAAGCGCAGTACCAAAGCAGAATACATACATTTGGCAAGCAGAGAGAACAGGGCTACTGAAATGGTTTTGAGGCTAACTCTCCAGGCTAGAGCAATGCAGCCACCCCTGTGACCGTAACCAAGGTCAGCAGTCAAATAAAACAAGCATTACATGGACAATGCGATACAAAGTGAGCATCTCTTATGCTATTTACCAGATATATCAAAATCAAACTCACGACAGAATGAAGCTAGGAATTTCTATACGAAGATCTATTTCTGCACACATTGCTCTGCAGTTTTGTAATGATTCCCAGCTGAATAATCGTCTAACGATCGGTGTTATAGCAAGCCTGCAGAACCTTATAGGAGGCAACGTTTTCATGTGTGCGAAGTAGACAATTCCTCGCGACTAGTTTTTGCGTCATGTCATCTCGATTCTTAATAGTCAACTTCCAGTTTACTGGCCGAGGTAAGTGTACGAGTCAGGAGCTATTTTAGCGCTTCTCTCAAAGGCCCTTTGTGATATTGATTTCTTGCTTAAATAACTCTTTGGCTGGATTCGTAAGCACTAAAGCCCTTTCTTTGTAATTCTGCTGTGAAGAGACCATAGCCCCGATGTAATACTATCGGTCGGGGTCACAGAGGTGGCCGCATTGCCCTAGCTGCGTAGGCTGGTCTCCAAGCCATGCCAGCAGCTTATTCCCCTCTGACCATTGAAAACATATGTTCTACTCGAGCATTCTGCCTTCTTTTGCCTTCGAGGGAGCCTTGGGACGCTAAACCTGCTGTGCGCTAATTACACTGAAGCATTCGTTAACTGTCGGGGAGGCCTTAGGTTCCTAAAGAGTTAGTGAGAAGATTAAAATGCTTATAGTCTAGAAGTAACTTTGCCTGCTGCTTAAAATGATAAAGAACCTCTAATCTTCTTCAAACTAATCAGAAAACATGTGCTTATAACTACCTTTTAGAAAAGGAGGTAAACTTCTAGCATAATAAGACACACATGCTACGAAGTAAAAACACAATTCGCAAAGAACAAAGCAAAAAAATACTTAAAAAGCTCTTAACTAGGGCATCAAACTATCCCTCGATCATGCTTTGACGTATGTTTGATTCTTCGCTTGAGTTACGGCCACCATTTTGCTATGTTAACTTTGTCGAGAAAGCTGGACCTTAGATGATGATAGTAATTTTAGTTTGTAGTATTTCGTTTGTGTGGACTGCGTAGGCTGGTCTTCAAACCATGCCAGCAGCTCATTTCCTCTGCCTGTTGAGCATATATATTCTACCCTAGAATTCTGCCTTTATTGCCTTCAAATAAGCCTCGAGGTGCTACATAGTTTTCTTTGCTTTCAAATTTGCACAAGTCACCCAATTCCTAAGCACCCTTTTGTCGTTGGGGAGATCTCGGCGTTTTACAATTGTTTTGTTAATAACATAAAAATTAAGCTGAAATCATGACAATCGTTTAAGATACGAAGCGGATAGTCATGCACTTAATTACCCTGACTAAAAAATTTATTGGCTTTTCTCTTTTTTTAATGTGAACTGTAGAATAGCCCTCCGTTTATCAATCCAATCGAAAAGGAACTACTACTGCTTTCATGCTGTAAGGATTACTCACCTACACATGCTCAGCATGGCTTACTTCTACCCCTAGGAAATTACACTAACTTTGTTTGTTATGTGCAATTCTAACTTTGTCAGTAAAACAAGTTCATATAATTGTGGTGTAGTTTAAGTTTATGCCATAAACTAGAACGAATACAAATTGGCCGGCGAGGTCGTTCATTGGTTTTCCAAGATGAATGTGTTGCACAACGTAGTTCGTGTCCATATGCCTGATTTGCTTGCTGCGGTGCCTATTCCGGAGACCTTTTCCGGACTCTTTTCACTATCACGTACGCGAATCGCCAAATTTAGAAGATTTAGTTAGGGACATTATCGGGCTAACCGTTTTCAGTGGTGTTTCTGCCGCTCTAGGTTATTCTGTATTTTTCACAATAAAGAACCGATGCTTTTCCCATCATATTAATAACTTGGTCAAAAAGGATCAGGAAAAGGTGGTTGACTTTATTGACATCGAGTCGATCGGTAGGAAAGGCGTTTACTGCCGTTGCTGGAAGTCAAAGAAGGCAAGGCATGACGTTTTTGTATAACTACACCTATAGTTTCCACTTTGCGATGGGACCCACAATACTCACAACACGGAGACTGGTGACAACGTCGGTCCACTTATCATCGAGGCAAAGAAACATGCCTAAATCGGTGTGCACATCATGATAGCTTCATTTGAAGTCGATTCGCCAAAGTTTTTTTGCTCCTGACAAAATGCATCCTTTAAATATATTTATAGTCTTATTAATCGGGTCCTGTTTTTCTACGTTAATTTCATCGGTTTACTTGCCTTTTGTTGTCGTTCACTACACCAAGTATGTGCCCATTTCCTACTTTGTTCAAAAAATTGTTTTTTTTTGGGGGGTCTTGAGAAAGGCTGTTTCTGTGTATACTAAACTTGCGTTGTCGGAATTTGACCTTTAACGTCTGTTGATTTATGTGCAAGTCTATAGCATCAACCGTTTGCCAGCAAAACATGCAATAGTCTATGGTCTGTCGATGCTGTAAGTTTTTTTGCCAGGTAAAGTGCCACTAGAATGCTCTAGAAGTGTTAACGCGTCCGCTATCAACGTGACGTGTAAGCGACTCCACACTCATCCCGATCAACCCCGCACGTCTCCTGGATGACACACCCAAATTGACAGAAAGTATAGCGGGAAGGCGAAGCAGAATGAGTGCTGGTTGGTGGCACCTGGGGAGCGGACGTTAATTCCCTCCTTAGATTGGTGGCGGAAGTGGTATGGTAACTGGTTGCTATCGTGGGTCTGTCATGTTGAAGGTCGGGTTGCCAGGTGCACGGTCTTTAAGGTTCCAAATCCAGCGATTAGCTCCAAATGCTGGGGGGGGGGGGGGGGGGGTGGTGCTCTTCTGCTGATAACTAAATGAACGTCGACACTCATTAGCGACGCTGAAGGTGTTCCCTTGAAAAATGCGGCTACAGGTTTTTGTGATGGGTTGGCGCGATCAGTAACATACTCGCGTAGAAATAAAAATGCACGATACTGTTTTCGTCCCGTGGGACCTGCCTTTCCGTACTGTTTATATTTAGCGGCTAGGAGGGTCACCGTGCGGAATCTAACCTTCTTTGCACAGACGGTGATTTATGTGCGCATTTGGCACCTTGGCAAAGTGTCTGACGTCAGATGTCACAATAGACTGGTGAAAGGTTTTGCTCTAGCGGCACTATCAAAGACGACGCCATAAAATACAACGAAACCAAATGCCTCTTATTCGTTTTAGGTTTGTTTGATGCCCTTAAGACCTGGGCTAGAATTTGATGTACGGGTAATTGAAGGCGTCAGGTCCAATGATTAACTACTAACGTAGAGGGTGTGGCACTCCTTTTTTTATAAAATTAAAGAAGACTCGGGTTTCTTCAGGGGACAACTTTGAAGTTCAAGTTTAATTCGAAAATGCATGGTGCGAATATCTGCAGAAGGATTGCATAAAACTCATTGAATTCATTTAATTAAGCCACTTTCGGTGGGTTAAGAGCCAAACGGGATCATTTAAGATAAAATTGAAGGTCACTTTTTAGCAGTGCCCCCCAATGTGCCTACTTAAGTGTATTTCAGCGCCCCAGCAGCCTATGCCCTATTCCTGTGGGTCTTAGTGAGTTTAGAAATCATATTATCCAGTGAAATCTAACCTGAGCAGCGAAAATAAAGTTGGTAAAGCAGTTTTGCAGTCATATTGGCTTGGCTCATGCACCCCTCACCGTTAACGCCGGATTTTATAAGCAGCACCCTTCTTCAGCCATCAATGTCACTAGACGTGAAAACTCGGAACGACCTTAAACAGGTTTGCCCCACCTTGTGTGATGAACGTAGGGTGTAGACTACATTCCACTAGGTAAGCCAGAGTACTATGCAGTCTCGCCTACTCTAGTCTAGTTATGTCGAGTTCGCACTTACTCTAGAGCATAATTCTCTGTATTATTCAAGCATGTCATGATGAATGATGAGGTGAGGGATGGAGAAAAGTTACTAAAAGGGCGTTGATAGAAGGAGGGCAAGACGCCATCCCCCCGAGGACGCGTTGGAGAGGGTCTCGTGCTCCCTCGTTTTTGAGACGTCGAGTGGCCTAGCTCCTACTTGTGTACCTTATTCCCTTATATTTGCAAGGAGAAGTTGTATCGAGACAAGTTGGAGTGATAAATGACGTGTTCATGGAACTGATTTGGGAGGCCTATCATAGTCTAGCATAGGTGTCTATTCCAGTTTCATTTAGTTCGGTCCAAATTAGTTAAAGGAGATTTGAACTTCTACCCGATGGTGCACCTGAAGAGGCCACCCCCAAGTTTCTCCTTGATGTGTCAAATTAACTTGACTGTCCACTTCATTTTGAAGGAAGGAGGAGGGAAACACTCCCCAGCCTGTTGCATTTTGAAGGTTTTACCGTTTTGGCGGACGATACTCTGGAGTACACCCAAATGTGGACCACAAATTGGCAAACGTAACTAGGGTAGAAAGCGCTGGAAGCGGCTTCAGCGAGGGCATGCAGCCTATACCGAAACTCGTGAAAGCGAAATGCTTGATGAAAAGGAGGAAATAGTGATACAGGAGAAACTATTCAGGATGGCATAATTAACTAAGAAACCCTCAGAACACTCAACGGACAACTTGTTCATGTGTCGCTTTTGGTTATTCGCCTTTGTCTTCTTCCAAGCAACCCCGATGGCACTCTTGTAGAATTCTGCGCATGCCAACTTCCAAGCTCGCACTAACACCTATCTAGGTCCAAGAAATTCAGGTGCCTCTGATCGCAATGCTCCACTACCACGGAAGCATTTCGCCCAGCATATCAACACTAGGGGGATAGTAGAAACGAAATTGCAAAAATTAAATTTTTAGCCATGGAAGTATCTACAGCGACGCCAATTAACTAAGCTTTTGTGTGGGCAATTTTAATTATTGTGTGGTGAACTGCTTTTGCGAATGCATGATATGCCATGAACGAAATGAGACCGTAGGCGGTCAGGATAGTTAACTTAAAGCGCGCGGTGTTTCGTGACCTCTGGCGTATCGAATTAAATTAAGATTATTTTGTAACAACTTTTGAGATCGCATTAAACCATACGTTTAGGATTGGAACCATGGGCAATCCGACAGGTGTGCCTCAAGGATGGCATTACTTTATCTGATTTGATTTGCGTCTTGAAATTTGGTGGCATTCCACTAGTGAGTAGAAGCCGCCGCAGCCACTGCAACACATAATACATCACAGTTTCCGACACCGCAGCATGAGCTTATAAATCGCTTTGATGAAGAAATTGAAGACCGCATTCTAGATTTTGTTAATTGCATCAAATAGGGACAAAGCCCGCTTTGTAAGTTATTCATAGAAGGTTTTAAGTGAATATGGCAAAGACTTATGGTAAGGGACTATATCACAAACTTGGTGGCTACGAATATAAAATCCCAAATATGCGCACAAACCTTCGCTGCTAAGTTGCTCACCGCCATAATCCACACTTGATTGTTGAGTTTGCTAGGTTACATAGGCACTTAAAATCCCATGAAATCGTCCTCTTAGCAGCATGATGCATTTTTAAATCAAAGTAGCATGCATGGTTTCATCTCCTATTCAATCCTCAAAATATTGTTATTTACGATATACGAAGAAAAGATAATGTTAGGAAGTAAAAAACATTCAACTCGGTATTTCGCACTTCCGCACACCTGTCGAAGCAAGAATTTAATTAAATTGAAACGACTGTGTAGCGTCTCGAGGCTCCCTTAGGGCAAAAGAAGGCAAAGTGGCAGGGTAGAATATATGTATTCACCGGACAGAGGGAAAAAAGGCTGCTGGCATGGCCCAGAGGCCAGCCCACGCAGCTAGGGCAGTACGGCCACCTCTGTGACCTTGACAGAAATCAGCACTTCTAACAAACACAGTACTACAGACTGCTTAGTCACTAAATGCCCTCTGATAGTACGAGCCGGGATGGTTAATTTGAACAGGTTCTGCTGAACCTAATATTTTGCACGTAATTAATCTACATATCCATTTAATAGTAAAAGTGAGGGGTGTAACATCACTTTTAAAGAATACCGCGCACAGGGACTAGGCAAATTCCTTGTTTGCGTTCATCCTTTTGGTCTTCAATCCTTGTGAAGGAACAAAGTGATAGGAAGAGGCCATTTGCAACAGTCTTTGCTGGTTGCAATAAGAGGTCAGAATTATGTCTTTACATGAGTTTTTAGGGAATGCTCTTTAATGCTTTGTGTATTCTGAATGCAGACTTCGGTCACTTAAGTGGCCGCATTGACCTAGCCGAGTTTGCTGATCTTCGGGCCACACCAGCAGTCGGAGCACATCTGCTTGCTGAATATATGCACGTTCTGCCCTAGTATTATGCCTTTAGATGCCTTTGAGGAAGTCTCGAGATGCTACGTACTCCTTTGGGGGATTTGTTTTTCTTTAACGTTTATCACCCATTACAATATTTATTTCTACAGCGCAAACAGTCTTAGGCGCACACAAATATGCATGGCATTAAATAGGTTTGCAATCGACAGGTAGCAATAATATTTGTTAAATGAAAACAGCTTTAGCAAAAGTTTTATTTAGGTGCTTTTCTGCATGACCCACTTAAAAGCCAAGTAGCAAAAGTAGCCTATTTTTTAGGGAGGACGATGTCGACCCATTTCTTCAGTACTTATGGTCCAATGATGTATGCAGGCTGCTTTTCCACAGTATTTCTCCTTCTTTTCGAATTCAATTGTATTTACGGGAAAGGTTTTAATCAGCGTAAGTGCTTGACCCGTGCCTTAGGGGGCATAGGGCGATCTGTAGTAATTTTGCCGCACCTACGACCATTGGTTCATTTTAATAAACTTGGCTGTAATGCTGGCAGCTAGCTTCCCAAATTATTAACGCGCCGATGTTGACGTTCACTTATGTTCTTGTTAGCGCTCTTGTTACGTGCCAATGGTGTACATTTTCGTTTGCAGATTTTATTGTTCTCTTCAAGGCATATCACAATGAAGAATTTCGACAATCAGCTATTGCTTCTGCTCTCGGTGATTTTGTATCATATTTTTCATTTGTGTGCCGAAATTACTCATTTATGGAGCATTTGCTTACAAGTGACTTTGAAGTGATTGAGGTTGGTGGCATTTCTTTTTCGGTAATTTGCTTTCACTTCTTTAGGTGCGCAACCTGAATCTAACAGGAGTTGCAGATCTGATAGTGCATCTGCGCTCATCGAGGTTGGTTAGAAATGTCTTCCCAGACAAACCTACTCGCTCACGCCTGGCCAATATAAATCTTGGTATGGCTTCGTGTAAACCGTGGAAGACGAGTTGTTAGTCGAAGTTTGGGAAATATGATGCACTTATTTTATGACATTTTAGGAAAGCCTTACAGGGAACCTGAGAAACAGGATGTGAGTTATCTGTTTAAAGTATATTCTGTTGGAAACCGCCTCTTACTTATCTTTTTTTGCAGTCCAACGGTCGACAGGTTCCTGGAACGGCGAATTTAGAACGAAATAATCAGGTAAACTTCTTTCACACATGGTATGCGTTTTTTCCGTGATTAAATTCTTTGTAATGGTAAATACCTCTGCTTAGCAGCGCAGAAGAGGCAGTGTGAGAGATTACTTTAATTTTTGAAGGCGGAAACTGTTGCGCCTTCTCCAACGTCTTTTTTCCTAGCATATCATAGTCAGGTCCGTGGTGAGGGGTCTTCTTAGGTCGTGGAATTAACAGGATGCCAAGTGGTTCCGCGAATGACCTCTTACTGACCACCGCCTGATTTGCTGAAAAGCATACAAGTGACCAATGCGATTTTTTTATTTGTTTCTTGGCAATAGAGTAGTGATTCAAAGGGAAGTTAAATGCTTTTGGCTGTTTGTGCCCACTCTTGACGAAAATCTAAGTATTTCGGATTCTTAAATACCCGCCAATTCAGCATCATAGGGACTTTTCAAGTAAATGATTTTGGGCGTCGAGGTGGAACCCCTTTGAGGATGCTCTCTCAATTGCTCTTGATAGGATAAGAAATGGAGAGAGAAGCATTTATGTTCTCTGTTCATTGACCGTGTTCTAAGCTGGCCTGATTGGCAGGCGATATCACTGCAAAAATAATGCACTACTAACAATTTATTAGTACAAAACCAGTTGGCCTTCTGAACCCCTAAGAGCAGGGTAGGTATGCATTGTTGTTGGAAAAGAAGTGAAACTATCTACTTCCTGCCCCTCTTTGCATAGCCTTGGCGGAGGCTGTCGGCATGGAGTGCGGCCTGGTCATCAGGGGTGTGCGGGCAGGGTGTACGTGTTGGCATCTTCGACACTGGTCTCGTAAACACCAATTTGCACAGTCACTTTCGCAATGCCAACATCAGGGAGCGATCGAATTGGACATGGCGTCTGAATCGCGACTCTCGGTCGGTAGGTTGATGCGTTTCTCTTTCGAGATGCCTACTCACACTGCTACCTTACCAAGGACCCGAATCCAGGTGCCTTGGATGGCCACGGTCATGGCACTTTCGTGACGGGGTTGATCGCAGCCGCACCGTATTCCTCCGCTTCCCCTACCAGCCTGACCTGTCCCACCGCTGGTCTTGCTCCACGCTCTGAACTGCACATTTTCAGAGTCTTTACTGATACTCAACTCTCCATGACCTCGTGGTTCCTCGATGCCTTCAACTACGCCATCGTGAAGCGCCTCCACGTCATAAATCTATCCAATGGTGGACCCGATTTCATGGATCAGCCCTTTGTGGACAAGGTGAACGAACTGTCAGCCAACGGAATCCTCCTAGTCTCTGCTATTGGTAACGATGGCCCCGTTTTTGGCAGCCTCAACAATCCTGCTGATCTGATGGATGTGCTCGGGGTGGGTGGCGTGGATGCTAATGGTGACATTGCTACGTTCTCTTCTCGTGGAGCTACCGCAATGGTCCGTTGATTCGCTTATAACCGTTCTACTCATTTAATTTCAGTCAATGTAATGTTGCCTGTGGTATGTTGATTGCAGGAGATGCGGGACGGCTATGGGCGATTCAAGCCGGATATAGTTGGTTGGGCAACAGGAATTGTTAGTTCAAACCTCGATGGTGGATGCAAAACTCTGTCGGGAACAAGTGCTGTCTCGCCTGTCGTAACTGGATCCATCGCTTTGCTCATTAGGTGGGTTAATTAGGCATTCTGTGAGGTGAAATGACATGGATAACTATCTTGACGTGGAGAGGTGGTTTTCGTTTGCTTTAGCGCTGCTCTGTCGGAGGGGCCGCTGAACCGACCACCGATAAATCCAGCGAGTTTGAAACAGGCGATAGCTGCTGGGGCCGAGCCTCTAGTTGACTCTGAGGGGAAGAAGAAGTTTTCCATCTTTGAACAAGGCGCTGGACTACTGAATCTTCGGAACTCAATCGAAGTAAATCCTTGAAAAGCGGAAGCGTACCTCTGTAGGGTTGATGCCTCTTATTTGTTCCCCTTGTGCTGATAATATGCTATGAGTGACCTTACGTAGGTCTTATCTAGACTAATTAGTTATGCAGTTGCTGGAATCCATGGCCCTTAATTCTCACTTTGTCAAGATGAAAATGCTCCTTATTGAAGACCACGTTGGATAAATATTCCATTCTGAGACTAAAATCTAGAAGACTTGGAAGTTGCTTCTTTGTCGGTAGCAGTTGTTACCCATTCGATGCGTTTGTTTTCACTGACCAACTTTTGAGTAGTGTGGGAGGGGCCCGCGTCATCGTTCAGCACCCTTTCTCTGCGCTTTTTACACCCCAAAAGATAATGCGTCGGTTGAAGCCGCAGGCGAGTCTGTGGCCGAGCTACTTGGACTTCATGGAGTGTCCCTACTTCTGGCCCTATTGCAGCCAGCCTCTATACGCCTCCGGTCTTCCTATCATCGTTAATGTAAGTGTACCTTGCTTATTTTCTCTTCCAATTTCCAATGCACACTCCTTCCATGTGAATCGGTTTCCCATGGCACTGGTCCTTTGTCAGTGGCGTCATAACCACCAGCCTAAGCATCTACCTTTTTCAGTAGGTTCGTGACTGTTTGATAGGTTTAGAAGATTGAAATGATCAATTTAGTCAGGTCAATAGGGTTGGCGTGACTGATATTTTCACGAGGGCTTCGGTGATTGACGAAATTAAATAATGAATTATAACTGGGAGTCTTGATGCTCCTCTCGTTCATTGTGTCCTTTGGGAAAAATGGCAATGCACTCATTTTCGAGAGAGTCCACTTATTTTCTGAGCAAGTGCGTTTGGACCATCAATTATTTATGCTACTAGCATCAATTATTGTTCCTGTAGGCTCGTTTTCCCTATTTCTACATTTCTTTACTCTTGGTTAAACGATATCTTGTTTCACTGCGGGGCATTAATGGGCCACCATTGCTCCCATCCACCTCGCTAATACTGGTGCTGCTGTCGCTTCCTAGCAGGATCGGTTAATCACTTGCCCCTCGGTCTCTGTGCGGAGGTGAAACTACATTGCAGTACTCCACACCATAACACAGCACAATGCAAGGCGGGCTGAAGATAACTTGGTCCCCTAATTGATTTGTTTTAGTTCCTGATTCCGTGTTCAGCCCTTGTTGTGGGTTTACTTCGATGAGACTAAGCCGATGCTCCCAGACTAAACAGTCCTACATGTAACAGCAGGCAAGTGCTTGTTCTCTCAGTTGGTGGATGGATGAGGTGGCAAAGGTCTTTTCATTTTTACGAATCTCCGGACCCTTCTTTTCAGCAACAAATCCGTTTAACGACTGAATCGGCTGCCGATTAGTTTGTTTTATTCCTCCTTTCTGACCAGTGCTATTATGAATAATTAGCGAAAGCCAGAGCTTGGTTCAGTTGTTTTTCGATGGGCGCTCATGCTGTTCCTCACTCATGCTTGCCAAACACTGCAAGCGACTGACTCGTTTTCAAGACTGAAGCGCAGTCTTGTTGTTTAGGTATGTTCACTTACACGCTCCCTAATAGGACCTCTCTCGGAGGCGAATTGGCCACCAAGCCTACGTCCTATCTTTAGTTTTTCCTGTAATGGGACACTAATGGTTGCGCTGCTTGAAAATCTAAACAGATGCGTTTTGCAGCACTATCTGGTGCGATGGGTTGAAGAAGTCATGTCACAAATATGTGACATTGATAATGCAATTGCTGACAAATATGCGCCTGTTAGTCGATGCTTGGAACTGTCTACCTCACTTCCGTGACGGGCCTTCTCAAGAAGAAGAAAATCTGAGGCGCATCACTATTTTCCTATTCACTCGCACTGCAGAGTGCTATGCAATTACCCTATCTTTGCTTTAGCGAAATTTAACAGCTTGAAAGAGGACAGCTAAGTCCCTTGATAGGTTAGGACTGGATTTTTTTGAATTGGAGGAACTGGGCATAGAAGAGGGGAATATTCACTGAAAAAGGAGTCTAACAGGTCTTTATAAGCTTGCATTTATCTGTTCAAACACCTTCGACTTCTAGTCAGGATAGGCATTGCTTTTCTCTCTTGCTCTTTCATTCCACTTTGAGCGTGTCCACTGTGCGGCATTGTCAGAGGCGGAACGATGGAAGACACTGGGCCGCATTAAACTTCGTAACAATCTGTTTCATTGGCTTCATCATTCCATACAATGTTCAGTCCCTTAACTTCGTCGAGTCCTTTCAAACGGTTGGATCTTGTCGGTGACATGCCGTCCACTGCAGAAGTTTTTTTTTCACTTTGCATACAATTCGGTATGGCTTTCAGTCTTGGTGTCTGTTAAGGCCTTCCGTGTGATTGAATTCTTTTGCTGAATTTCACATTCACACCATCGATGGGAGGTGTTGATTCACTTCATCCTCATTGAAGACGGGATGATCCCTCTTCTAACGCCTGATCTTTACTTCCTGTAATGAAGGGCGTCGAATTGTCCATTAACGTCATATTGGGCTTCTCTATTGCCAAATTGGCCCGACCTACTGCATTTTTTTGCTTGCTTTCATTATGGAATTTGCGGGCAAATGTTGAGTGGAATGGTCTCCCGTATTCTGCGGTCGCACATTCAAATAATTGTTAATGCAACCAAAATAAAATAAGGAAAAAAGTGCCTCCCCCTCCCCTTGTTTAAAACGCTACCTGGAGTGCCACAAACCACTCGTCGTCAGATTTTATTCGATGGTTGCTACGCTACTAGGTAAAAAGTGAGGAGTAAAATGGATTGGAGGTAAAGGCGTGATAAAGCAGTCTACTTGTTGAAGGCTTTTGAAAGAGGTTGCCTTAAGATTTATCGTTAATGAAGCGAAAGCGTATGTCCTCTCCGATGGTGGTGGTAAGAAGCTGACAAGCTGAGTGACGGTTGACATGAATTAATATCAAAGCCTGGTGGTAATGGAAGGCCGGATTGATAGATCCACGGGATTGACGAACCACAAATGAAACTAAAGCTGGTCTGTTTGTGTTCTTGTTGCTGTTGCTCCATGTGGTCACAATGAAATGGAGACGTGAATTTGTTTGAGTGGAAAGAGGTGGCTTTTGAAATAAGGACGGTTCTTTAAAAATAAGGCAAAGATAAGGAAAATGGATATGAAATCGTGTTGTTTTACCGACACATGAGAGGTGATAGGTGGTATCTAGGTTCTCCGCCTTGTCGATTTGTTGCTGGCGAAGCAACCACAGGCCCACCGCCGCCTACCTTCCGAAACATTCAAAGGCCTATCCTTGTTTGTCCAACGAGTTTTTAGCCGTTTTTCTTGTCCTAAAAGTCAAAGATGTCCTCTGAATTTGGGGAATGCTACAGAGAAGTGGAAATAATTATTCTCTTCTAATACCGTCAAGCGATTTTACCACATTGATTCGTTGCAAATCCCGCTTATTCGGCGCAAACCAGCTTTCGATAGCAGAAAATGAGTTTTCAGTGAGAAAATGGATCTTGCGATTCGTGAACTGCTCCTATTACAACCTTTCCTTTGCCTTTCTACCTTAACCACCCAGTTTATCAAGCGTTTTTCCAATTCGTCAACGATTTCTTGGCACATGTCAACCCACTGCGTACGGCGAGTCAACTCCTCCCCTTCCACCATCCACTAGAATTGGTCACAATTGGAACGAGGAAATTTGTCACCTCTAGCCTCTTGCTTCCACCGAAATGAAAGCATTGAACTTTTCTTCACCACATGAGTAGTTTGGCGAACTTTGTCAGGAGTACAAGAGGAACGTTCTTTTATTGTTCTTCATGCAAATGGGTAAGGAGAAGAGTGACTGCTCCTACACCTACCCATCGGTGCATTTCCTTATGTTCCCAAGTCTGTCTCATCAATTCGTTTTGAGTCATGGAGTTCGTCTTACCAGCCAATTTTATCGCCTCTTGTAAGGGATCGCAGTCATATTGCACAAAAGCTAGCTTGAGATGAGGCGAGGTGAAGTAAAGTGAGGTGGAATGCATGTACCCTCCATGTGGCCATTTCGGTCATCAGATCAAAGCGCTTTACTCTTACTTCCCTGTGGAATAAGTGCCAAAAGATTGGAATGGGCATTCCGAAAAGTCATGTGTCTTAAGCATCAGGCAGGCGTACCGGCATTAACCCATTCAAACACAATGTCTCAACTCAATCTGTTCAGCACACTACAGTACAAATGATGCAAATAGGGTTTTGGCATTCTTTACGGGCACGACCAGAGGAAGGTAAACGTCGCGTCAGAGCCTCTTGACAATTTTGCCACTACTTTCTTTGGCACCAAGGAAGACGGAAATGTCGCATCACCTTCGAAGAACGAAAGTAATTCCGCCAGTGGAAGAGCTTTTTAACTTCACAACTAGATTCTTGAATGGTGTGCGGCTTGTTGAATGAAGAGTGGGAACTACTTTGCCGTGTGGACCCAAAGAGTGGCTGTACTGCCAATGAAGAAGGTGACCAGTAGTACGATGATGGCCTCTTTTTCGACGTGCAATAGCAACGGCCGGTCAACGAATCGAGGGCGTAAAAAGAGGTAATGGGGGAGAGGGGGCCTCGTGGCCCGTGGCCCATCCACTTAATCAGTCAGTCGTATGGCATGAAAATCAACAAGACCACGGGTTCTATGTCCTGCGTCCTCCGACGAATTTGATTTATTAATAGGAGGTAATGGAAGTAACAGCACTTCCATGCGGTCGCAAAGTCACATGCGCATTCACACGTCAGGGCCCACACACACACACACACTAATCCTCACTCACGCACGCACATACACGTGCCGATATGTGGACATGTGACAGGAGCCTGTGACAGCCATCCAAGGCCAGAGTACAAGTGATTTACCGAATCACTGCCTCGCCCCCACACTAAGTAAATAGGACGCGCTAGGTAGAAGTACATTGATCGCGGCATACCACGTTAATTCGAAAGGGAGTGACTTCACTCTGAAGGCCCCAAAGTTTCCCAAATAGTAATTTTTATGGAAAGGACGCGATTTTACGCTTTCATAAGATGATTTCGGACATCCGACAGCTAATGATTGCTCCTCTTCACATTGGAGCACTTACAGTCTGAAGCTTGATGTGTTTGGCATACGAATTCATGGCGCCTGTTCAAGTTGCGCCATTTCTTGCGATTGGCATTGGCAAGATTAGCTGAGGTCGAACATTTAATAATCTTATCATCTGTCCATTTGTGAACCAAGTGGCGAAAGCGCTGCCACGCGTTCAGCCCTCTTAGTGCAAGCAATGGATTGCCTGCATCCTCTCAAAAAGTGCCAGTCAAAAGGAAATGGTTAGACACAAATTTCGGGGAAACGTTTGGACAAACCACAGGTATCTGGGAGCAAAAACTGGAAAACTCCATCATTATCAGGGAATGGATGAAATTTAGGAAAAAGGAACTTCTTGTCTGTGAAGTCGGGGAGGGTTGGTTGTAACTTCAAAACGGGGTGGTGGTGGTGCGTTCGCGCCTACCTTACTAAATGGCGAGCTGGATGTGCTTCCCTACTTCGAGGCAGACTAGAGAGCAAGGCTGCAGGAGTCGAAGAGCTTGTGAAGACGGCAGTACAAATCGGCGATGGTGCCGATGGACGTATGTCTGTTTACCTGGCCTTCGAGACCCAGCCACTTTGCACTACAAAATCTGACTTTTAAGACGGTGTGGACTGACGTGGATTGATTGTTTTCGACATCCATGTAAGGTACTTTCACGAGTTCATGAGGTCATCCACAGACCTATCGGTAGACAAACAGAGAGGCAGAGAGACAGACCGGTTGATCGGTGGGCAGTCTCAACATTCCGGAGAAAATTGTTTATTGAAAGCTGATACATTGCAACGTGTAACGATTACATATCGAATTCATCTGCACGTTGGTGAGATGCAAAGTCGAGTTTTGTGAAGTCTTGTAGGTAAAGGGCTCCCCCTTAATCAACACAGTATCTTTCGTCACTTTCTCACCACCTCAGTAATGCTGTTCAGTTCCGCTGTTCGCTCTCCTTTTTTTTCTGAAATGTACTTGTAGGCTATCCACTTTAATTAGGGTGCAATCTATAATAGCCTCTCGCTAAATTGTTTATCTGGAACTTGCACCATCAACGAACAAGCGCACACGGGGTAAGGTGGGGTTGGGCGGAGCGACCTTCATGTATTCTTGTTCTCGTTGTTTCGGTGCTTCTGAAATTCACTGACACCAGGCGAAATGGGAAGCAGCACACTTCCAGCCGCAATTCATTTGAACGAGGAAACTTGTTTGTTTCCATGGGTCTCCGCTTTGGGGACTTAGAAGTGAAGCGAGGGATACGACATGAGTCAAGCATGTCACATTTGTTGTCAATTCTTCCCCTCCCATCTCGTTCACCGCGTTGCATTAGCGAGAAGAAGGGTGTAGCCACCACTTCTCACTTAGTGTTAGAATCCATTCATGTGACACGTTAACAGCAATCAATCACATCCCATAGGCAGCGTCCAGTCCGATGATTTAGCCAGTCTTAAGTGGCAGTCAGTAGACGCCTTCATTTGAATTGAAGTAAAAGGAAATGGCGCACTTGAACAAGCAGTCCTTGGTTGAGTTCGGTCGGGTGCTATTGGTCCCCTTTTGGGTCAGTCAATCGGTCACTTAATTAATCAAATGTGTGAGACGGTTCACTGATGGTCTCGTCACTTATGTCAATCGTCACCGAGTGGAGTATCACTCTCTTGGGTTCCAGACACTGGATTTCGTGCTTTGCTATTTCACTGAATTGTGCAAACTGGGAGTTACGGGCTAGATTGTAAAGCCAAGTTGCCAAGGGAAAACATGTCAAATGGCAGGAGATTGTGATAATTCGATTAATCTGAACCTGCTAAAATATGCTACTTTATTTCCCATTTCAATAGCTAATATTGCAAACTTTTTTCATTGGGGCTGTGTGGAATTGCTTGTTTTGTAACCTTGTGACCTTGAAAATTGGCCTCATGCTTCACTTAATCAGGCTTCCAAGCCCCTCATGGGTGCTCTTCTTTGAAGTGGTTGAATTTGGTTATTTCTGCACACCACGAGTCTGTATCATTTCTCCCCTCTCTGGCAATCATTTGTGTGTATTTGGTGAGCAGGTGACGATAATTAATTCGATGGGAGTCTATGGTCGCGTGGTGGATAGGCCTGTGTTTCACCCGCACCTTAACGGAGATGGTGGCGGTGTCCTCTTGGATATTGGGGTAACCTTCTCACGCCACCTCTGGCCCTGGACGGGCTATCTTGCCCTCCACATCTCCGTCCGTGACACACCCGAAGCGGCAGCCTTTCGAGGTCTGGCCGAGGGATGGATCAGTCTCAAAGTGGAGTCGGATGACCCCGTAAGTCTTTCTAACTTCATGGAATTATGTGTAGATGGTTGTATTGCGTGGTCAGAGCTCCTTCAAATGAACATGCTTATTCTTGCGATGCTTTTGAAGCAGGGTCAGTTAATGCTTCTAAACTGTTCCTTCGGCATACTGGACTTAGCTGAACGATTGGCTTTAAAATTTGTCTACGAAAAGAGTTCAGATGCTGCTGGAGGCAATGGAATTCACGTGACATTCCAGTTTCCATTGTGATAGCCTAAAATGGACTTGGAAATAAATTCTTTTGAAGGTGAAGCCGTTCCACAATCTGCCGAAAGCCGTGGCACAGATGGACGTGAAAGTAAGTGTTAAGTAGTCGTTGTGATGAATTGACAAATAAACGATTAAATTGGTCAGTTTTTGAAGAACGCTGCCTTCACGATAGCTGGTGCAATCTTTCGTCTTTTCCATCGGGTCAGAAATTCAAAGTTGACACTACGGAAGCAGAATCGAAAATGCGCAGAAGCGCGTCCATTCAGAAGTCGGCATTTTGTCGCGTTGGAGGCGATTTGTCTTTAATGATCGAGCGCTTGGCGATGCCTTAAATGCCAAGTGCTTTTTTGGAAAGGACTTCGAAAACACCGATAGAAGTGGAGTGCATTAATAAGAACACTGAGCCAAGCAGTCCCTTCCGCCATTTAGTAAGGATGGTGTTATGAGCCGAATTTAAGAAGAGGAGACGAACTTTTCTCCCATTCAGTCTAGTTTATGTGCTAATTATGGCAGCAAGGTGGTGGCGACTTTCCAAGCAATTTGGTGAATTCGTACGACCAACTATGGTGGTCGTTTTTAATTGCTCAAAGTGGGCAAAGGGCACACTCAAGAAAAGTATACGTCTCCTCCGATGAACTCAAGTAGCTTAGTGCCAATTCTCAGAAACTTGGAACATTTGAGGTCAATTAAATTGAGTAAAGATTTGCTTTTGCTCCCACTCTGTTGAAACTAGGGAGTATGAGGTGGGTTGGGTCGAACATCTCTCAAAAAATTAAGGTATAAGTACGAAAAGTGCTTCGCGATTTGTAATCCTAACAGGAGGATAATCTCACTGTCCACTTCTGTCGAGTCAAAAGTCACGCTACACTAACGGTACTACCTGCTGCCGCAAAGCGGGGAAGAAAAATCAGAGGAGGCCAATTCCGGTAATACCGGGAGGATGTTTGAGAAAGTGACCGTATGAGTCAGAAGGGTGCCTGGGTGGCATTAGAGACGACCTTACGGAGGCCAGGAACCAGAGCTTGATTATTAAAATATTGTAGTCGCCGCGGTACTCCTGGGGATGCGATAGCTGGAGTATAGGTGAGGTGTGGAGCAGCGAAGGATGGTGACCGGAATAACCGATCCTAGGGAACTCAAGACGACTTAATTGAGGCCGTAAACCTCATCACAACTAATAGTTTTGGCGAGTTTACTGCACTCAATAGTCTCTTTGGCGACCCACAGCATTGGCACGACTTGATTGCCTAATTCCCTACTTCGGAGTTGATTCGACTAACCTTGGGCGCTGGCATTTGGGGCGAAATGCCAAAGAGGCAGATGGATTTCAACGAGGTTTGAAAAATTGACGTCAGTTCGGCACGCCGTATGCCATCTAGGCACGCAGAGGTATTCAAAATCCCTGGTCTGTTCGTTCGTCTTCGATGAGGTCAAGACCTGCCTATTCGTCTAACACGGCTTGGTCAATCTTGTGTCTCAGATTCACTCGCCCCTTGCTCAATGCGAATTCATACATCCCACTTTAACTTTTGATTAATCCACCTTTGCCGAATCAATCCATTCATTCACTCCCACTGTCCTTCCATTTATGCATCCACCCATCAAGTTGTCCACTGATAGATAGATTTTTCAGGATATAAGGGCTGTGTATTTAGGTGTCGAATGTTTCTGAGCTTGTCTTGATTCGCAAAAAATTAACGTGTCCTCTGGATAGTCAATCGTACCCCTGACTTCTTCCAATATAATTTTATGACTTCCCGTCCTTTCAGGCAACTCAGGCGACCCTATCAACCGATTTGAAGCTGCCACTTCGCGTGCCTATCATCCCGACTCCCAAACGAGAGTGCGTTGCCCCTGTGCTCTGACCTAGCCCCTAAGCTTTGCTCTTTCCCATTCTCATTCGTGTGATTCTTTGTTTGTTCGATAGATTGCGGATTCTGTGGGATGCCTTCCACAATATTCGGTACCCCGCGGCCTATGTGCCTACGGATGATTTGACCAGAACTTTGGCGCCTCTTGATTGGTGCGTCTTTGAGGCTTTGATTGTAGCTGCTTGCCTCTTAGCGGCACTCGCTGCTGTCACGCTCACCGCCGGGGTCTACCTCAGAGGAGCGTTGACCTCCGAAAGCACCGAACGCTAGTCACTTTGTTTTTTCTTTTCACAAATTTTCTCTTAGTTAAAGTGTCACTTATGTGTGACATTTGGGTGCACCTGTGGGTGAGTCGCGGCATCACAAAGTCGTTGTGCTTGTAGCAGTAGGGCGCGAGAGCAGTAGACTCTACATTTAGTTGATTGAGCTCTGAGTCGACTTTTTCTCCCTTCCTTCCCTCTTCGTCATGCACTAAATCTGACTTGTATTAATGAAAGCACGAAAGCTGAACAACTTTACCCCTGATTTTTTAAGACCTACTGATGGCTTTTATTCAGTCTTTTCCATCTGTTCAGAGTTAAAAATAGCCAGTGCTTCAACTCTTGAGTCTTCTCTCTTTAATAAATGTTTGGCTGTTTGACTGGTTCCGTCTCAACCAGCCAACGGCGGAAATCTTGGAACTCTCATGGACTTCATAACTCTTTAACCCAATGTGTAATGGTCGCTGTAGTGATACATCACAGTGGCAAGTATTTGATATCGGATAGTCTCATCTCATCTCACATTTCACAAATGCGTAAAAATTGTCCATCACCGGTTTGTGAAGTCTCTTGGTCGTGCTAAATTGTACCACAAGCGCTTTGGCCGAGTTCAAAATAGCTTGGGCTTTTCATATTAACAAGCACCCATTGATGATGGTCACAGGAAATTCTGATAGTCGGCTGCGTCGCGCCGCGATTCCGAGTTGCTCCTAAATGCGACGACTCCCTAGATTCGCTATGCTGGAATGCTCACGCGAATACGGGAATTTGGGATTACAATGCGACAGAAGAGGACGCATTTTAAGGAGTGCCAAGTGTGTTCAGTTCTGTCTACGGAGCTCCCTGCTCTCCTCCTCATCAACTTATTCCGTGTTTGGTCGATGGTTGCTTTGACAAATCACCAGACGTCGCACACATCCACACCGGTAGACACCAGTATTTTACATCAACTCGTTACACGTATAAGTCGTTTTTTTCCACAAAACTACATTAAACGTCTTGTTTATGCAATTATCTGGAAGGCAAGCTCTTTCTGCCAAGAGTATCGGTCGCTCATTTGTTGCTTTCAACCTACCTAATCCGTTTTTAACACAATTTGGTACAATTCAAATAGGTGGATTGAGGCGTCGCATGTACGTGAAGCCAATGATTTATGTGTTGATAAGAATGCTGAGACTGCTTGGTTTAATGCGATTCCAGACTAGTAGCTTAATTTTGTAGTGTATGGCGCTTAAGCCAACTATTATCTCAATCTTGACAGGCTGGGAGACCACATCCACACAAATTTCCGCGATCTCTACCTCTATCTGCGTGGGGCCGGCTACTTTGTTGAAGTTCTTCAGCAACCATTTACATGTTTTGACGCAACGAAATACGGTAAGAGGCCTACTGTATCTATTCTGATCCAGAGAAAATTGAAGCATTCAAGTCCTTTACTCCAAGGGACCTTGAAAGAAGCCCCATTTTAAGCATCGTTAGTTGCCATGATGTCGTGTGGAAAGGTTGTCTGTTTGGAGTCTCTTACTTTTTGGCGCTCCCAACCGCAACAAACTTAACGGCAAGGTTGGGTTGGAGGTTGTATCGTGCCACTTAGGCTGTCTCTCAAGACATTACCAGGCGTACTGTTCCGGAGGAATGTTAATATGTTTTCAGCGGGAGCGCCACTTTATCGGCATAATATCGGAATCTCTAAACCCATGGCGACCTCCGTTTCATTCATCAGAGGATGGTCCGGTGGGTCGTAAACGTCCATGAGTGGGAAACGGAAATCAAACACTTCTTTTCAATCTGTCTCGGCGATTTTCTTGATTAGAAGCTGGACTGATAAGATATTTTTTTTCCAACGTATTGCTTATGGCGGAAAATGTCCTACATCAAGTAGATTTCCCAGGCTACTAACTTCCCACGGGTGCAAGTGCTGGAAAGCGAAACCACTTAATATAGTTTGCGATCCCAAGCGTCGTCGCAATGCCATCTTCGTAGATAATTCCCTCCTTCCGCTTTATGGGTACCAAAATCCTGCCCACCCACATACCTGACTTAGTCTTGGGTTCTGGAAACATTGACTGTCAGTTATTCATATAATGCTCCTATTTCACTGTTTTATCGTGGGAAGTGCAACCCATTCTGCCAAGAGTTGCCACCGCTTTGCTAGTTCTGTTGTAAATGTGTGCAGCCCTGGCCATGTGTAGCAAAGATGTCTCGCTTTTTGAAGTTTAAGTGGGATTTTCAGTTGGCGAAAGTCGGGTCACTGTCCCTCCTATGTGGTAGGTTTTTCTTGCTCCTGCCTTCTGTGTCGTCTCTGAAGTTACGTACGGAAGGGTCGGCAGGCTATTGGCAGGACCCTACGAATATACTGCCGAGCGGGAGTGCGGTTAGGCAAAATGTCAGATCACCGCAGGGCTATTGTAGCCGTGTGGTATGTGACTCACTGACGGCTGGAAAGGTCCGCACATTCGAGAGCGCAATTAAAACAACCTCTATTCTATCAAATTGTGATAAATGTTCGCATTGTTTTCAGGAACTTTGATGATTGTGGACCCGGAGGAGGAATTTTGGCCTGAAGAAGTTTCGAAGGTACAGGCTGATGTTCATCAGAGGGGCCTTTCTCTTATCGTCTTTGCTGGCTGGTTCAATACCTCCGTCCAGGCAGCACTGAAATTCTACGACTTAAATAATAGGTAGGATGTGCAATATAGATGCATTTGGTAAGTGGGAGCATGAGGAGCGCTCTTTTTTCTGAAAGGATGAAAGGATTGGGAAAGTTTAACCAAAGGGTTTGTGCATTGTGAATGTGATAGTTAAGGTCGAACCCGAGCTCACACTCTTCCCAGCGGTACCTTAAACACCAGTAGGTGCCATCTCCGTCCCATTCCTCTTTGTGGCAGCCGATGCGCATGTCGCAGGCCACAGAAGACTTTATACTAGATTTCTTACAGAATGATGCAAACGGTTGCAAGGCGACTGACTGCGCATCTCCGATGAAAATACCTTGAACATTAAGCCATTGCGTGACTTATGGCTCCTAATCCACGCATAATTTGTCCTCGTGGGGTGATGCAAGAGACTAATCCTGCCGCGACATCGTTGAACACAGTACAACTATTCGTGGCCGCTTTTGACTAGGGAAGGTTAGTTCACCTAGGCTTACCGGGACAGTGGGGGCGAAATGTCCCAGGGCGAGATGATTTGGCTGTGCTAACAAATCCCAATCATAGTGAAGCTGCCTTGTAAGTGTCAGCTAAC
Organism: Taenia hydatigena; assembly: GCA_036345935.2. Taxonomy (NCBI): domain Eukaryota; kingdom Metazoa; phylum Platyhelminthes; class Cestoda; order Cyclophyllidea; family Taeniidae; genus Taenia; species Taenia hydatigena. The sequence goes on along the minus strand of JADWOT020000001.1, from coordinate 1,262,399 downwards.
ATAGGGATAAGCGTGTAAAAAGGCGAATAAAGGACCGTTCGAATTACATAAAATGTATCTTTTTCCCTCCTGTCATGAGCTCAAACCTCCGTTTTGGCTTGGACGCCACCTTGTGCAGCGCGGTTCCGTGCCCAAGTGGGGGGTGAGTTGCGGTGTGAACGGTCCGTTTTCATTGTGGCCAGATGAGAGAATGAATGCTCCTCTACAATCTGTAATCCGCATCCGTTTTTACCTTCCAACTAATTACAGGTCTAACGTTTTGGTTCTCTTCCAACTGCAATTCAACATCGTTGCAGTCCCTCAGGACTGAAGGATCTAGCTTTGGCATTTTGTTTAAAAAGTTTCCCTTTAAAGAGTTTTCCAGGCGCAATTGTGCCATGAGATTTGTGAATAAGTGGCTCGTTTTGCAGTACCTACTTGGCTCATCACATTGATTTGAGCTCTGAAATAAAAGTCTTTGTGTTGCTGTCGAAATTTGACGCTTTGGCTGGACCTCAACCATACAGCAAACTTAATTAATCTCTGCGTAACCAGTAACACTTAGGTTGTTGTTTGAAAGGGGTCTGTTAGATCGGAATGTGAAAACAGGGTGATAGTTTGAGCTCAGAAGCCATGTAAGAAGTAGCTTTGAGACCACTTCCAGGGAGGATGTGTCTCTACTGCATAGTTTTCTGGCCCGTCTTCACTCTCCCCGTCAGCGCCGCAATGACTTCCACCCCACAAGTAGCAGACTAACCCATTCTGGATTTTAGGTTTGCAAGAAACTAAAGGTCAACGCCAGAATGAAATTGGAAGGTAAGAAAGTCTAGTCTAGAGTGCTTTTCTTTTTTCTCCTTTTTGGATTATGGATATACTCTAAGCGTAGGAAGGATTTGTCTTCCTGGCTAATACTAAGAGCTTAGACGGTGTATCTGAAACACAGGCCGTTCCATTTCCCACTCGCCGAGGTCCACACGCCAGTTTTTTAGCTAAGCGATCTCCTTTCTGGTGGCCTTTTGGCTGAATAATTATTGTTATGTAGTACTTTTAGCTTGTGATGAATAAGGCTGTCAGGTGTCAAAATTGCAGACCAATCTCGACGAGCGGATTTATTTGGCACTTCTCCCCACTTCAAAAACACGCAATTCTCTCAATCAGGTCATTGCAGTTGGACTGCGTCTGAAAAATAGCGCCCGTGGAAGAGCGTGCCTTTGTCATGGGAGTGGAGAACGACTAGTTGGATCGCCTTCGAAGCTTTGATTGGTTTTGCCTCCTCGACTCTGTCAGATGAAGCAGGTGTAAAAGCACGCCCTGTCATCTCTCGCCTATCTATGCTGTGTAGTTGAATGTTAGCGATCGCATTCCACCAGTTCCTCTAAGTTCTTTCAAGTCATTGCGGCACACTACACGGGAAAATCGCCGCGGACTTTTGCGAGAGTGGCCTTTTGAAATGATGCATAATGGTTGCGTGGGGGCTAAGATGAATGATGACAGATTCTCGCTATGGGCCAGTGAGTTCGACTGTACTAGATCCCACGAGTGGCCGACGCCAATGCGATGTGACGTCACTCAAGGCAAGAAAGTTGAGGTCGCTTGACGTGACGTCCATGCTTAAAGTGCAAATGCCCGAAATTAATTATGAATTCTCATGCAGCGTGTCTCCCGCCCCCTCCCGCCTTATTGACTAAAGATATATGAGAACAGCAGAATGCATATTTGGCTTGAACATTTCTCCGTGCTTTTCCCGTGTTGTGGCGATGCTGGCTACTAAAGGGCACAATTCCTTTACCAGTTAGGTAAAGACGAGATGGGGATGAATGGGTGCTTCCCCATTTCATAGTGGTTTACAAGAAGGGGAAGGGAATTAAAGGAGAAGGAGGTGGAATGGGTGACTTCACTCAAGTTGATCAAGTTGTATTTCCACGAATTGCGAAAGCAGTTTTGATGGTCATTGTCTGAGATATACAGAAATTGTGCTCTTTTGAAGTTCCGAGTGGATAGCTTCATAGATCTGGCCGCTTCAAGTCTGCATTTGCATCTGATTCACTTCATGGAAGTCTCAGATTTGGTGCTCCTTCCCCTCTGACTGTGGTAGCATAGAAATAACTAGATGGCCAGAAACGCGGAACGTTTCCTGCAACCTCTCCGCGGAGGTCGTGGCGCAGTGGGGGGGGGGGAAGAGAGGGGGCTAATTGTTGTGATTACGTTCTCTCGATTAATCTAAGCAACATCAGCTTAATCATGTGAGAGCGGACGAATGCATTTGGCCACCATGCCAGATGGTTTAATACCTTTTTGATGATCTTCTTGAGTCCCACTGGCCGTTCTTAAAGGGAACAATTTGTAACAGATTTTAACGTCACCTTTTAAATGCCTTCATTTTATAGGAGTGAAGTTCTATTATCAATTAAATTTTGTAAATTTTTTTTTCTCGAACCTAACAGGCGTTTGTGGGTGCCAATCACGGGGGGTGCCAATGTGCCCGCTCTCAACACCCTCCTAACTCCCTTCGGTGTTCAATTTGGGTGCGTATCGCCCTTAAATTCTACTATTTTGAATTTGCTCTTAAAAATAAGTATTTTTCATCCTTTTTTAGAGACCGGATATTTGGTGGAAAATTTATCGTTGGTGATTTAGCAGGTAAGAGTATGTTTCCGATTTTGTGTTAGTTGGATATTCACTCGGCAATGGCAACTCCATTAGTGATAGCTCCACAAAATAGTCAGTAACCCTTCTCTTCGCGCAATTTGTTTGACGCATTATTAAAATGAGGGATCCCGTACGCGGTATCCGGTGTCCGAAAAGGCAACATATCACTCGACGACGACCCATGTATTTTCTGAGATCCTCAGTAAACGGTTTCTCATCTGATTGATTGATTGACCGATTGGATGATCGAGAAGAGGTCAAGCAGCAGTCAAGCAAATTAATCCAAGTGGATGGAATGGATGCGCACAGTGTTGAGGAACTGCTTGTTTGAGTGCTTCATTTGTTGTTTTTATTTGCATGGAAGGTCGACCAAATAATCTGTCAGTTGTATGTGATTAGCTGCCATTATTAGTTTCTCATGTGGAGAAATTCTATTACCTGAAAGTGTGCGGATGTCATCGCGAGTGGTGATTAGCGGGTACGCTTCCCTTCCCGTTAGTTCAATGGAATCAAATGTGGTAGATCTCCTCCCAACGAGGTGAGAATGAAGAATGACAATAAATCTAGGCTGAATAATTTCGCCTCCCTTGTTTTATATCTAACTCCTGAAAGCAGAGAATCATGGAACCAACAACGAATTGCAGTTGGGAAAATGCTACTTCTCCTCCTTCAGAAGCACCGAGGCAGTGGGAACTAGGACACGGGGACACCCGTTTTCGTTGCAAATAGCTCACGCCAGTTTGAAGAAATATGGCTAAGAAAGTCTCTCTATCCAACCCTTTGCCGTCCTCTGCGTGACTGCGCCTGTGCCTTGGTGGTGCAATTCCTAGATAAATAATTTTGCAAGAGAAAGTTGATGCAGGTTTCCCCTTATAAAAAAGAACGGTTTAGAAGTGATTACATTTAAAGGAGGTGAATTAGTTACAGAATAATTGAAGTGAAGTGATAATGGCGAGGATATCGTAATGACAAAGGGAGTGGTCTACTTCAACGTTCTTCGGCAGAAATCGGCTCTGCGTCAACTCGCCACCGCGGAAGTGAATTTAACGAGTAACTGTTGCGTGTTTTGATGTGCCAATTTTTTTTTTTTCGGAATGCTGAGGAGGGAGGCCATCCCAGACACAGAGAGTCGATGTGACCTTTTGACAATCGGTCTGTTTGCCTGTTTGTGTCCGTTGGTATGTTTATGCATGGCCTCGTAAACCTCCGAAAGTACATCGTCTCTTCTGTCAAAAACAGTTCTAAAGGTCAGTCCTGCGGCATGTGATTGTTGTGATGTAATGTGGCTGGGTCAAGGAGGCTAGAAAAACAGGTTCACAGCCCATCGGCTCCATCATTGCATTCTCTCCTTCGGTCTCCTACTGCCCACTTTTCAGCAAGAAGGCTATTATTGCCTTCATAAACAGTTCGCTCTCTGCAAAGCCTTATTCTTTGGTCCACCCTGACGTAGGAAAACACGTCCAACTCGCCATTCCACCACCCCATTTTAGAATTGAGAATTTGTCCTACTGTTAACACTTGCCGTTCCTCCTGATTTCCAGTTTGCATTCCCAAATATCCGTGGTTTGTCCAAGCATTTCCATTAAGTTTGTTATGCATTTCCATTTGGCTGGCACTTGTTTTAAGAGGACGCAGACGGTCTGTTTTTTTCACCAACAAGGCTGAAGGAAAAAGACAGCCTTTCTGTCATTTGGTTTAAAAGTTGGCTTACATACAATGTTGGACCTCGTTTAATCTCACCAGCTACACTTGCAAGACATGGCACACTTAAACAGGGCCACAAATTTGTATGCTAGACACACGGAGTTTCGGGGTGTAAGCAATCCAATGCGAAGAGTAACAGTCCGCATGCTTTCCACTAAAATACATTCTGCTTCAACACATTGTCAGATGCTAAAAATATAACCATATTTGGCAAAATTCCTGAGACTTCGGAGTGAATGCATCCTCCTTGAAATTAGCGTAGTGTGTTGCGCCAAATGCACTACTGCCCAACACGATTCATTTACTTGGTGTAAGGACAAGGCGGTGACTTGGTGAATCACTTCACCTCCGGCCTTGGTCACCTGCCATGCCCACACATCGGCATTACATGGTCTGCAACCTGTGGCATCGAGACGTGTACGCTTGCGTGCGTGAGTGGGGATAAGTGTGTGTGCATGTGTGGGCTTGGACGTTTGAATGTGCATGCGACTTCGTGACCGCATGGAAGTGCACTTCCTCTACATTCCGGAAACAAATCAAATCCCTTGCAAGACGCAGAACATGTGGTCTTGGTGACTTTCGTGTCCTGTGGTTGACTGACTGATTGGATGGGCGGTTGGGTGGGCCACGAGACTCTTCCATTATCTCGTTTGACGTCCTCGACTCGTTGATCGACTGTTATTATTGCACTTTGCAAAAGGAGAGGCCATCATCGCATTACTGAGCCCTTCATTGACAGCGCAGCTACTCTTTAAATCCACATTGTAATGCTGTTTCTATCTTTCATTCACCAAGTCGCACTCCAGTTAAGCATTTAGTCGTGAATTTAGGAAGCCATTTCATTGTGACGGAGAGTCTCGTCCTCCATTTACCAGTAAGACATCTCATCCTACATCGCCTGAACTCCTTCCGAACTTCGAAGGTGATACGGCACTTCTGACCACTTGCACTTGAAATAAGTCTTCCTAGGTGTTGGAGGGGTTGGGAATACAATTTTTAGGGTGCTCAGATGTGGCTCTTACCTTCAATCTGTCGCACTCATACGGAATGACAATAATTTTCTGCAACTACAGTAGCGTGCTGGAGCATTGCTTGAGTCAGTGAACGTCAGTGCGCCTGCCTGGTGCTCCCAGTACATGATGTTTCCGGATAGAATGCATCACAACGTGTCTTTCCAGTCGTCTTCCATTCACAGAAAGGAACATCCACTTGGCACCAGCCTGTTTTGCCATTCTGCAATCGTTCTCCTGCCAGGGCTCCTCTCCCATGATCTTCGTTGACCGGTTGCATCGCCATTAAGGTGTTTATGGTGTTGTTGGAGGATTCTAGATACTTTACGGAAATACACTCTAGTTGTCCTTCTTTTCCCTCACTGATAGTTGAGACGGAACAAGTCATTTAGTCTTTGCATGATACGAGTATGCTTGAAACAAGGAACGGGTGTAGCTTGTTTACTTAGTCCTGTGATCTCATACATCGAGTGCAATTAGCGTTTCACGCTTTTACGTGTTTTTGCACCCTGAAATGCTCTAATTGTCAGTTTTAAGTTCCTTACCTTCTCTCCTTCCATTTTATGTGCATCAAGACTTCCATTTGGCTACTTTTTTTTCGACTGCCTTTGCTAATGGGATTAGTGCGCGTCTTTTTTCGTCATCTAAGTAATTGTTTTTTCCCCATGAACTTGACCCAAATCGCGCATCAAATTGGCATTTTGACTTTCTTCGACTCTTCCTCTCGGAATTCGATCAAATTGATAGAAGCGAACGCCCTTCGTCACTTATTCCACGGGAGAGTGAGTGGAGTGTTTCCATCTAGTGAATGAGGCAGTCGCATGGAAGTCGACGTCATCTCTCCTCACCTCACCTTATTTCACCTTAAATTAAACTTCGTGTGACATTTGTCGTCTTCTTTTAGGACGCATTAAAACTGGTCTTCAAAATAAACTTCATAACTCAGCACAAATTTAGGGTCGAAAATGAGGAGAAAATTAAGCTAGGGATAGGAGTAGGAGTGGAATTAGGAATAGTCACATCCGTTTCCATTATCCATCTGCATAAAGCACGATCGGAGGACGCTTCCTCGTTCCTTTGCCAAAGTCATAAAAACTACTTATGTAGAAGGGCAGTGCTCAATATTTCCATGTCAGCCATGCCGGTAGAAAGGAGAGACAGGGAGCGACAAGGCGAAACGGGCAAAGAGAGGGAAGAAAAAGTCAATTCCTCACGGGCACAGTGGATTGGCATTTGCGAAGTTGTTGTAGAGTTGGGAAACCGCATTATGGATTGAATAGTTGAGGTAGGAAGCCTGGAAGGGTGTTTCAGCAGTAGATATATACCCATCAGAAGATTCGTCCGTTCATCGAAAACTTTTTCGCACTGCTGAAATCCCTCTGCCCAAGTTAGTAGTGTCAACTGCGAGTCAATGCGATAAGGTTGCTTGCCAGCATTGAAAGAGAGGCTTGATTTTCACTTTGGGAGGTGTTTTCAGGTACAGCGTCATGTTTCTAAAGCGACGACCTACGTTAGTCCACCTCTTCGCCTTTTTAAAAAGTTGGTCCAAAGGAAACTATAAAAGTCGTTGATAAAGTTTGATCAAGATATGGCTCGATCTCGACCATAGGATGAATTAGAATTCATTTCTGAAATTCCTCCCCCTCCCCAATAAAATGCATGCAAAATTGGCGCTTTTGTTCTGCCTTTTTAAAAATGGGTCCCTCCCTGTTTCATGAAAACTGACTCCTTTTGAAAAATTTGGTCCGTCGCGATTCCTTTCTTACTTTCTACGTCAACGTGAATTCCTACACATTTTTTCCTAAAAATTTAAAAAGGTGTTTAAAATGTTGAATTGTTTTTAGGCGATTATTGGTGGTTTAAATAAGAAGCTACCTTTTTTAGTGGTGATTTTAAACGCCTATGTCTTTCGTTTTCATCATGCCACTGCGTTGTGAGGCGAAAGTGGAAAATTTTTTTCCGGTCACTTGACTCCGCGTCAGTCGCCGAGGCTATTCTAACTAAAATACGGCAAAATATGCAACTCGCTTGGTGGTTTCTAATCGCATCTGAATAAATTGTGCGAGCGTGGAAAGAGAATCCTTTGCCCTCCTCGTTCTAGCGCTCTATCTTTCGGAAGGTCTGAGGGGCCACTGGCCTCGCTAAAACACCATGCTACCCAGCGGGAGTCCAATCAGGTAATCTTAAGCACCCGCGTAATCATAACAAAGAGTTGGACAGGCATTTAAAGTAGTGAAACTACTTTCGAACTTATCCAGTCATGCAATTGTTCTAAAGCTGCGGATGTGCTCGTTCTGGATCCGTTCATCCACCTGGCCATCCATACCCACCTCTGTCTATTCCGCAATTATTACTTTATTCACTTACTCCTAAGGTATCCAAGCACCTACCTCGTATCCACCAATCATCTACTCATCGAAGCTCACCTCACTTTACAAAAAGGCTTCCGCTTTGTCACGTTTTCTCACAACGCAGAAAAATTCACACTAAACGGGCAGGATTGGTAAACCAATTTGCTGGATGAGGTCCATCTCAAAGTGAATTAAATTAGTCAACGTCAGGAATGAATTCTAGTTTTCTTGAGCTCGGTTTTCACACAGGCACTTAATATGAACTACAGCTAACACTCTCCTATGTGAAATCTTGAATCGGATGGCCCTCTCTGCAAAAACCCCTTTCATTACACTTTGCATCGTTGCGTGAGGTAAAGGATTATTTGGTTTCCTCATTCCCCAGTTGACTATCCTTCGGGCAGTCACATCGCCAGCATGTCAACTACCCGAGGTCACGCCCGTGTCATGTCTCGCCGTCTCGTCGACCTCGGCAGCCAGATCATCGAGCGGGCTGCGGGACTGACCGAGTCGGAGTCGAAGTCTTTCGACAACAAGCAGAAGGTTCTCTTCTCCGGCCTTCGGTCAAGTCCTACCAACACTGATCCTCTAGTCCCCGTACTCGGTATCTGGGAGAATGATCATGAATCGCTCAACTCAGGGAGAGTGGGGGTGTTCGGAGACTCGAACTGCCTGGATTCGTCAAGTAGTTCAAAAAATCGTGAGTTTCTTTTACCACTTCAGCGTACAAGCGGTGTCTTGTGCGCTGAGGTAAAATCTCCCGATTTTGCGTTTTCCTGCTAGTCCAAGCCTACTACTTGAGTAGTTACTTTGAAAACAGGAGGGAGAAGTGCTTCTGCGCAAGTGTAGGTGAGATAGCGGGTGCCACCCTTTCTGGTAATGCTTTGATTACTTTCAGCTCCTTGATGCGTTGAAAAACCTACTAATTAACCAGTTGCTTTAGCATAGTGGCTAAGCATGATTGGAGGGCTGGGTCTAGAAGCTGCTTGAACGACTTCTTGTACATCTAATTAGCTATTTTCAAGGTAGGCAAATTAGGTTTCCCTTTCCTCATACAAACCCTGCTGTCCCATTTTTATACCTACACCAGCACTAAGCTAATACGCAAGGAGTAGCTGGGAGGACAGAAGGTCCTAACAGCTTGGATGAACCGTCCCAGGGCAGCCTTCATCTTTTTGGCACTTATCGCGTAGCGGGTATTTGCGTGTGCTTGCCTTCATAGCCCCTGCAGAGGGCTTCACTTCTTATTCGGCTTTACGAGAGATTATGCATCCCATGAAGCAGGCAGGTTTTTCACACTGGCTGAATGACCATTTGTGGAGGTGACCCGAAGTCACCACTACAGGGATCAGCATTGATGGATGCCCGGTCTTCCTTGAAACATTTGCACCATTCTAATACCTTACAGTAGAAAAACACCTCGTCTTTGTACTCTGTAAATTTCTGCTGGTTTATCATTGCTAAGAGGCCCATGCGGTCATCGTACTCTGTTGAATGCATAAACACCTTACGCCTGTTGTCCCCCTATCCTGTCATTCGCCAGCATGCTCGTTACCCAAGACAGCTTTTGTTACTCTAGCTGTAACATTTCTTGTGGACATTTATACCAGGTCATTTAATTACTCGATGCGGTAGGTGGGTTTACAACCTGGTTGTGGACGCGTGGAGAACATATTAGGAAGACATTTTAAAGCTATTGTGATTGAAGTGTACTTCTTCAACCGTTGTAATCGCTTCCGGTAGCTCTTCCTTCGCACCGTTCATCGAAGCGGACCCTAATTAGGATCAAGAGTGCGACTGAAAGGAAGGCCGTACAGTGCTTCTTCCCCACAGTGAGCGGAATCCCCCACCTCTTTTACTTCGAGAAACTTTGTTCATTGCACTTTCTATTAGCAAAATAAATTAGGGCAAGCGAATCGCTCACGGTTGGCCGCTGTCATACCAAGAGCGTGATTCGCACGTCAGTCACTCTTTGCTGCAAATACCTCTCCTTTTTTGCCCATGTTTTCGTCCAACCTCCCCATTTTTATTCTGGTCAATCAGTAATCAAGGGTGCTTTCCATAATCACGATGACAGATCTTCATTATTCCACCTGTCACTTGAGAGCAATTCATATCATAAAAGGGAGAGGAGGTTGATAGTGGCTTAATGCAGATTTTGTCCCTCCCCTCTTTGCAAACCTCTATGGATTCATTAATCCACGGTAAACGTCTTTCTTGTGTACTATTTCTACACGCTTTGGGGTAAGTCTTATCTGAGGCAACACCTGCACTGATTGAATCTCCATCAAGAATTAGACGACGCCTATCATATCTCATTACCTTGCCAACCGTGCAGGAGCCGATTTATCCCCAGGGTTGTTCCAAGATGCGGAAGTTGGGAGGTAGAGCAGGGAAGCCATGACCACGTTTAAATCCGCGAGTTCTAATTCAGCAGATTAGCTGACGACTTAGTGCTCTTTCTCTCCAGAAGCACAGGACTTCGAGTAATCGTGCACACCAGCCTCTTTCGTATGCAGTCTGGACAGATTGGCTTTGAAAGCTCATCTTACACTAATTGGAATGGCTGAATTAATTTGAGGCATTTTCATGGGGAAGTTTCAGCTACCTGACCGAACTTCGCTGCGGGTGGTGCGCGCCTTTTTTTCTTTCTCTGTCCTTTTGATCAAACGCTTGATTCCAACTCGCAGTTGCATTTTCGAGCCAAGTGGTGTAAGCCACATTAGAGCTTTTCATCCCAACGTTTCTACTGTCTTTAGTTTTCATCAAGAAAGTTTCAACACTGCGCTTTTGGGAATTAGCGCATCTTTATTTAAAACACAGCTTTGATCAAGTAATTCTAGGCTTCTAACAATGTTACTCCTTTATATATTCCATTTGATTGGGTTATCTTACCACTTCCTAAGTCGACCTCCTCAGTATCTTGTTTTTTTCATCTTTTTAATTGTTGAGCGATCCTCATCGGAGCCGTGGAGGCGCTATTCAGTAGTGCCACCATCAACCTCAATATCTTATTTTTCACAGTGTCATCAATTGCGAGACTTTTACCCTTTCCACTGATGCGAAGTGTCAATAACCCCTTTGGATCCTGAGGTCACGCTTGTTGCTGCACTCCTTACCAAGCTCCAAAGTATCAAATTAAGGGAGGCAGTGGATCTTTGGCTATGAGCACCTCTGATTGTCTGCGAGGAAGGCCATAGACTAATCGAAGCACATGTGCACAACCCTGTTTCCCTCCTGATCCAGGTCTTGTCAATTCTCTTTGATTGTAGACAGTGGCGTGCATTCCGTGGCCTTGGGAAAGAGTGAGGGACCATAACTCCATTCACGCCCATTTGTTCGTCATTTCCTTTGAATGCCATTTTCAAATCCCATCGTAGGTGTGATTTAAATCCGTGCCCGAGTTTATAAATTGGCTGTCAGTTGCGGCCACTCTCCCTTCTCCCCAATAAAAAAGTATCTCGTCAAGTTCATCACCAATAAATTTCAACATTTCTGCTGTGTATCCTTAAATTAATGACCTGTAGCCAACCACGTCATTCTGTCATATGAGATCCCTGTTAATTTGTTGCATTCTTGTCCTACACGGCGCCTGATATTCTCCGTGCTTTTTTCTCTCGAAACAGTTCTTTTGAAAAGCACATCCATGTCGTCATTCAAGCGGTTAATTGACTGACTGCCTCATCACCCAACTTCGGCAGGTGAATCGCTTGCATTTTCATTTTCTTTGTGTTGAAAGTGGTGGAGCTGGCTGTCAATGGATCGTTTCCTTGATTTACCAAACGTACTTGGGTGCTTTAGCTATCACCCTCTCACTCGGGCTTTACACTTGACGTTTGGACGGTCCCTTTGGAAGGGTTGCTTGGTGCTAACCAGAGCACATTTGGTCTATCGTAAAGGTCTCAACCTTGGTTCGACTATGCTTCTTCGTCCTGAATTTCAAGGTCACTTTCAGTTGGGATCTTAGTAGACACCTAACATCTCAAATGATGTCACCAACATCCACTAGTTGATGGTCGTTACCATAAATCCTTAATTGACTGATATGGAGCAATTCCCTTAAATTGACTGCATCCTTACCCAACACTCGATTGTTGGAATGAGTTGTGCAACCTCCAAACCCCTTCTGGTCGATGACTAAGGCGGTGCAAAGGCAAGGACGAAAATCTGTTAGACTTCGGATCCCCCGATGTTTGGAAAGTTTCGCGTCTTCACTCGGCTAAACTGATCATGTTTTAGGCTACAAGTTAAAATGTATTTATCTCTCGAAATATATTACTTGTGGAGCAGTTTTAAGAGTCGCGTCACCCTTAACCATTTATTCACGCCTCATAAAGGCGACATTATACGATGCGTGTGTCCCTGTGCATGTGTGTGCTTGGGGGAGGGGGGAGGAGTTTGATTCACGTAACACTTTTTAATTTGAAGAATTGCCTAACATTCCTGTTATAAATTTCGCTTTATTTCAAATTTATGCTCTTTTGGCCATAAAAAGGTCCCTCTGATGGGCGCAACCACTTTGTCTTTCAATGCAGTGTTAATTAACAGGTGACTGTTTCGTCTCTGCAAGGAGGCAAAGTTGGAGCGATAAACCACCGCGATGTAACATTTTATCATATTCCCGTGCTACTTTGTGTAGCACTTTTTTGATATAAACTGGTACATTTGGCTGCAGCTCCATGCATTGGATGTGATGCAGCCACTTTCTCCTCTGCTACAAATACCACTTTCACATGTAATCATCGTCCCATCCGCCAAAAGAAACATTTTACTGGCGACCTACCCTCCCGACTCCCAATTCCTTTCATTAACATCTCTACACGCGTGGTCGATCAACAGTGTCGAGCCGACTCCAGACCGCTTTACACATGGTCTCCATGCTCATGATTGGTTCAGCGCCCTGCGTCATCCGCACTGACCACCTACTGGGAATAGGCTCGATTTGCTGCCCTGTTTTTGTCAAAACGGCCGAGATTTTTCAGTGGGGGCTAATCTTTAGAGCTCTGAACTACTTCTGATGGCTCTTTACTGGAAGGTATGCGGGATGCAACAGCATTTTCTACTCCGGTGAATAGCAAAATCATTAAAGGTTAGACTTAGGGTAAAACGTGTTAAGGCAATGCTACTTCTCAAATACAATATTGTTGAAGGCCCGATCACAGCGAAGCGAGTGTTCTCCTCTGCTTTGGCGAATGAAGAGTGGACAGTGTCTCTAAAGCGTAATAGTCGGCTCAGAATACAGGCCCATAAGGAACACAGATTAATTGGTGTTCCTATGTTTTGTTATCCTACCTCTCGTTGCATCCCATACACTTCTAATGCATGATTAATAGTTTTAAGAACGCTAATTAGTCATTTTGGGTGAGCCGTGTCTCAACTTTGTCTTTTGGGGAATCTTAGCTAATAACAGGTTTGTTTCAATGATGTGATAATTACCATCCTGTGTTGTTTATCCGAATACGTGGTAAGGCCTGGGAAACACCCCTCACACTACCTTTGAAGCAGAAGTTTTGTACAGGAATTTCTCTTGATATCCAAGTGAATACCACTCTTACATTGGAAGGCCTTCCTATCAATTATTCATATATACTGGTACGGTATCTGCGAAAGGTAAGGTCCAATCGTATTGTTGCATTAAATATGCTGCTCTACATCCAGGTGGATAATTTTTTTGCTTACCATTGGATCATTGACACTTGGGTGTGCCCCATTTCCAACATTTTTAGGGCATTGGGCATGACTACAACTGCAAAAATTATGCTTCTAGAATGATCCTTTTTAGAGCCTAAATCTTGAAGATTCTAAGACCCTCCTGGAACTTTGTTCCTCGGATCGGCTACTATTGCATACGAGTGGACCCCAAATGTGCTGTTAATGCAATATTACTCGGCCCACAGCCGTTCTACACCGAGGGTACCCGTACTCAAGCCTTTATCTTTCAGGTAAACGGATTGGGAACTCAACAGGATCTACTCTCATGCATCGAAACACCAGTTACTAACATATATTGCTCCGCGGAACTCGACCACGTTTGCTGTCGCTGGTGATTCTGCTTTTCAGGGCTAGAAAAACTCCAATAATGAATCTCTGATTAATTCCGTCACAATTTAGGTTGCTACAAATTACGGACCTTCTTGTGTTGAATGGATGGAAGGTTTCCATTTCGGTTTAGGCGAAATACAACTCTAGGACTAGGAAAGTGATTTAATGAGCTTTTACCAAACCAGCGAATCCACCCGCACATGTCCCCGTAACATTTGGCAAAGCCTAGAGGCGTGTCAGATTTTATCTTGAGGTCAACCAATCTCTCATTTAGCCCGTAACAGACTGTGGTAAATCGCAATACTGTTCAACAGGAGGTCTCCACCATTATTCTTGTCGAGAATGGGATGAAACATTGGGTTGTTCACCACTCACCTGTCCGCTCCTCTCGAATCGACCATAAACCACAAAACGCGAATGTGCGTGTGACCAACTAGTAAGAGCCAAATTACAGAGTGTCATAGCAACTGTGATGCAAACCGATGTTCAACAAACAATTTCTGGCGTTTTTTAAAGCCTATAACATGTTTATCAACGCGAATTGTTTAATTTTCTTCAGGTTTTAGTTGATGCATCACATTCTTGTATCATTTAATTGCCTGTCTGGACCGTCCGTATCATGTGATGAAGACACACAATGGATTATTAAATGATGCTGTGCTTTTGAAGCCAAAGCGACTCCACCTCCACATTTGCTAGTAAACTTTTAAATTCACTGACTCCCATTGATTATCCTGGGGTGTTTCTTACCCTTGACTCACAACTGCTGCAGAGTTTACGGTTGCCAGCGAGAACTAATACATTCGCGTAATTCCGGAACTGAAATTCTCATCACGCGGCGAAATCAACTTCCTGCTTCCCTTTGCTTATTTCAAGGGTAAACATCGTGTTTTGTGAAGTACTTTTCTACACGCTGCTGTTTGTCATACTCTCCGTTGCTCTCTGGGCACCCTCAAAGCATGATATCGCAAAATATTTTATTCAGATAGCCAAGGCGTCAACTTCACCGCCGAGTCTTTCAGGCTTCACCGTAGGACTCTAGTGATCAATAAGTCTGCAAAGTTGGACAGTGATGACTTTATTCCTTCTTCCTCTCATACTCTTTTTTTCGCTCTGCAATTATCCCTTCCTAAATGGCAGCAATGAAATGTCGAATATCCTACCCACAACGAATTGCATTGTCAGTTGAAGTGGTTTCTTTTTCTCTCTTAAGGAGGAAGTAACCTGGGCAAAGGATGGACCCTGTAAATTACTCACCCACCCACAACAGGGAATGTGTGTGACGTGCAGGTGAAAACCACATAAAATTCCCATTTTAAGCAGTTCCGTCCTCACTAGAACTGTGCCACTGCCACCTCTCCTCCTGCCCACTTTGCGTGATCGAGAATTCGTCTACTTTCTGAACCATTTATTCGTTTATTTACTTATTTAAAATTTCTTTACTTCCATGGTACGCATTCACGACCCATAAAATTGAAGTGAGAATTGAAAATTGTCATAAACCTTTATTGCGTCAATCCTTGCTGCCAGTAATGAGGGTCACCATTGCTTCCCTGCCTGAAATAAACTCCGTTATTATCTTTTAAAGCTCTCCGCCTGGCCTCTGAATCTAGCAAATCTTCAGCTGGCCGTCGTGTATCACCTCATGAATGCGGTGCCCATCATTCACATGCATTTGCTTGAGCTATAAAATCTGCTTCGTTCAACCGGAATCGTGTACCTCCTCGGGACGTTTCTGGAAGCGTAGTAAAGTGTCAGTAGTGTGGGTGGTTCATTGTTAATCAGCTGAAAGGTTGAGAGGTTGTGGATATGCAAGAGTGTCCCCTCTCCTCCCGCTGCTGCCCTTTCTGCCAAGGTGGCGAGGAAATGGGTGAATAATCCTCCTCTTTCACACAAAAATTGATGCCCAGCTGTATTGAGTGTTTGCAACCATCGTCATAATTGAGTATGTGGTGTTCTGTTTCAGACTGCTTCTGGTTGGTGCGGAGTCTGCTTGAATTTGGGACAAGCGGGCGTGTTGCTGAACCGTTGGCCTTGGCTCTGCAACCGGCTTCAAGCGTGTTCAGATCCGAGCAAGTCAATTTACCCAAGCCCATGGAAGGTAGGCGGGATGTTATGGTAGCTACTACTTTCTAGCACTCAAGGACTCAGCACTGTTCTAAATGCACTTTAAATGTTGAAGCATAGAATGGGAGGTGATCACTGGCTAAAATGCAATGTTTAGATACATCAAAATGTTACATAGTTCATGACTCTCTCTGTTAAGCGTCGTTTCCAGGACGTCCAGCTGCTATTGCTTCCCAACCGACTGTCGCGTTGGCGATAGTCCCATGCACTGAAAGCACTCAAGTGGGCTGTGCGGTGCTTTTGGTCATTTAAACTTCGGTCGTCTTTGAAACGCCTTTGGCCAAAAAAAACTAGGTAAAATACATTCCTTTTTCTTTTCACTCCAAAAAAGAATTTCACGCAAACACTCACTGGCAGTAGGAACGATGCCATTTTCCCCTCCCTTTGAGCACAGTTTTTACCATCCATAACAATCTATCCCAGCTGCTCCAGTTCCAGGAAGCTTTGCAAGCTTGCGGCATTCTCTTTTGTTTGAACCTACCTCTTCATTTTTTGCTATCCTCGAGAAGACAGCTACTTCTCTCCTTTCCTACAACAAAACATTCCTTCTTTTGGTTGCTGCTTTCATACTTTGTAGAGCTTAACTTTATTGCATAAATCTACTTTTGTCACCTAGGCGACTTAATTAATCTAACCGATTCAATTCAGAGAAATGCTGCCAAATGATGGGAAGTAAGAACTTATCATTTCTTCGTGTTTGGATAGTACCTGAAGGTTGCGATGTGTCTTTGTAGAATTTTGTGGAAAGACGATTCTTCCATTTCCATTTGTTGATGATTTGTTTACTGTGCTGTCGCACCTGCCCTCCTAGGCTAATCTGGTTTTTGAGAAAGCAAGTCGCCACTCTTCGTCAAGGCTGGAATGCTAAACCCTGCCGCTAATCGAGGAGGATGTAGTTTGGCTTACTTCTCAATCCTTTAAAGGATTATGAATCGGGAAATTGCTACTTTGGCACCTAAAAATCTTTCTATCATTAACTGCTTGCTGCATAATGTTTTAGCTCTCACTGATATTGAACAGAATGAGTACCATTCTGTGAATATTTGTAGTGGGGAGCTCCTTGAAGAGAGCAGCAAGGAGAACGTATCACTGGGAAAGTGAGTACATTTGCATGAGGAAGCTATAGTGATCCGGACGTACAGATCTCGTTTAATAAGGATGGGTCAATGCTCCGTCACGGTGGGAACGGTTTCAGATCTAATCAGGTGTGTGTGTGTGTGGCTAACCGAAACATCTAGCGCTTTCCCCAATCTGCAGAAGTAGACACGTATTCCTTGCAAGACTTGAAATGCCGGGGATGTTTGGCCACTATTTGGGGACTTATGAGATGCTGGAAGCTAAATCTGGATCTGTCGTTAGCGCACAAGGGGATCGGGAGGTTGGTAAGTAGACACAAGTGTCATAACCAGCCTCGTGAATAATCTCATGAGACTCGCTAAAACCATCGGATGGAGAACATCAACCCTCATCTCATCTCGCCGTGACCCGCAGTGTGGGTATTACCATTGAAATAACCACTTAATGAGATCTTTGTTAATGCCTTCGCTGCCTCTAATTGAATATTGCCGATAACAACAATAGTTTTCTTTTTTTGCAAACTTTAACACCTAGTCTTCACCCGGCCTCTTTTTTTACACCCTGTCGATGTCAACTAATTTAGTTATCGCACACTCCGTTTCACTTGTCCTCCCTTTGGCACTGCCAAGGCCTCTCAAAAATAACCAAACATCATGATAAATGGGCAGTTTTGGCTTTGGGGCTTGGGTGAAACACGAAGGAAAAAAATCCACGGAAGTAGGTAATTTAAGGCCAAATTGTCTCCTTTTTGTCTTCCCGAAGAATTGCCCCAATTGAAGTAAAGGGACCGACTTTAAAAATGGAGGATTATAAACGCCTTTTCTTCATAACTCGCCTTCTCATACTTGATTACTTTATGAGATGCTTTCACTTTTTAACTTTTCTTTGGAAAAAGAAGATTGGCAATTTTCGAGTCGTGAAGTTGGACATAATTTTATTATTTGAGTTTGGGCATTTCAAGGGATCCGCCTTTGCGAATGTCAAACGCTTCATCCACGTATCCTTTCACTTTCAACCTCACCTTTGCACTATTTACTAGGGAATTTAAAAGAGTAACTGGTGCGCAATTTTCTAACGATGTGAAACCTCGCTTCTTTACATTAAGTAGGTATTTCGGTGTTAGGGGTGTTCACAGCAGGTTCACGCAAGCATGGAGCATTCCAGTCCGATGTATGCATGCCTGGCGTCCGGTGGTATTTTTTCTACCAAGCCTCGTCTGACGCCACTGTAACCTAGATTCGGTTTTTTGCCCTTCTGTCTACGAGTAGTTGGGAGGTGGTCTGCTCGCCTGTTTACTACTTCGGTGTGTTTACTCATGTGAACGAAACCTGGACCAGTGTTTACTGAGCCTGACTAATTCACACGTGTGGATAATGAGTATGACTGCGTGTGGGCGTCACTGACAATTTCAAGTTCTCTCTACCGCTAGAAATAGTGGGATTGAACGGGGAACCGAAAAATTTAAAGATTGCGCACGATGTTTATGCTGTCAAGGGTACAACGTAGGAGCTATGCCTATCACAAATGATTTTTGGCATGAGGAAACTTCTTCTCCCATCGGTAATCCTTCACGATCTCCTCTTGTTTGTGCCTTAGTCAACTTTTTTAATCCGTCTTTTCAAATATTTTCTACAACAGTTGTTATTTTTAAATAGCTCTTGAGCAACTAAACACTCCCCCTTAAATTTATGTCGAAATTTTTGCAGGCTTGCGTGCAAAAGGAAGTGATTTAATTCCTGTAAAAGCGCTGGCGTCCCCTCCTTTCAAAATCTATCTGATTTTAAGATTAAAAGAAGTGTTGCGCTCCCGAAAGGAGACGTCATACTCGGGGAGACTGTGGATCATCGACGCACTGTACGGTTCGAGTGCCACTGGCATGGCTCAGATACCATTTCACCCACCAAAAGCACAAAGCTGAGGCCTTAAATGCCTGCGAAATGAAAACAACGAGTTGAATGAACCAAGCGTTACATACTTTGCCTTCTCTTTTAGGCGCAGTCATCACTGTAAGGAAAGTACTCACAAGCCAACCGTGCTAGTCATTGAATTGTCGTGTAACATAGAAGAAATTTGACCACAACGTCACCGATTCCTCTCGGAGCTTCCACAGGGTCCGAAGTTTCGTCCTGCACTAGGAAACGGAAGAATGTGTTGACCATCTCGCGTGTCCACAGCTAATCGTAGGAGCTCTGACCTAAAAGCGGGGTCAATAGGTGAATGGTAATTTAAATAGGCCCGTGGCGTAGGGCTTTGCGTCTGTTCCTCCTTGCCACTTTTTTCTCATTCCGGTGGCGCGCGGCCATATCTACCTGGGGTTTATTCGGTCAGTAGAGGAGTAGGAGATACTTCTTTGAGCGGACGGAGAATTCTGTCACGGATATAGTGCCTTAAAACCTATGCTTGAGATTTTCTGCCGATTCCTGCGGCTTTGTTGTTGAAAAGAGGCTTTGATTAGCATCAGAGGCTGTTTGTGTAGTGACGTGCGCATGTCTGAGTGCATTAATTACGATCATTGCCCGACCCCTCGTTTAGTAGACTACGCCTATCCACGCATGGGTTATTCGACGGTTAGTGGTGTAGCATGCGACAAAACATTCACCATGTTACCGTAGCATGCCTTTTTTGTCTACAGGTTTTCCGTCCCGCTTTGGTGGGAACCAACCTTGCAAATCGTATGTGCTGGTGGGAAAGAATTTCATAATGTAACGCTAAATTCCACTACAATGGTATCAATTAATTGCTTTGAAGGGGATAAAGTGTTGTCGGAGGAGAACAGCTGCGCGGAATGTCCTCTGCCTAAATAGAATTCGGAAATTCGCCTGAAAGCCATTTGGACTAGGCAGAGGAGCAATTGGATCTGAGAGGCATTCTTGACAGGTCCAACACAGCATTAATTCATGGTCGTTTTAACTTCTTTTCAGTACAAACTACCTAGAAAGTGTCACTTGTCTTAATTGAATGCAATGAGGCTGAGTGAGAACCTCGTCTTTGAGGTAGGACTTTGATTCAACCGTTGCTGAAGGTCGAGAATAGTGATGGCAAAAAAGCTTTTATCAGCAGGAATTGGAAAAAAGATGGCGGAGGCTGATCAAATTGCAGTGGTTCCATGATCAAGTCAGCACTGTGGCCGTTTTTTGCTCCCCTTGGGAGTGGTTGGAGGCGGGACGCATGGGTAGGTGGATGTACTGATGGATTGATGGGCGGATGGGTGGACGTATGATTGGATGGGGACCTACAGGCTGGATAGGTGGGTAGTTGCAGGAAGCCGTGACGAGCGGATGGGTGGGGTCAGTGTCTGGCCGGGATACGTCAAGAAATGAATGGGTGGACAGACGGATCGAGGGTCGATATGATGTAATGCTCGAATAAATGGTTAAGTGGATTGATTTGGAGTGAATGAATGGAGAAAACATAAGCATGCTTCTTCTTCACCACCCCTAGTCTTTTCAGATTCAAATTTCGTCTCCTGTAGACGTGTTGCCTCAATAATTGAATGGTTTGAAATCTGTCGGACAGTTTAGTCACTCGCTCTTTGGATGCATGGATGGAATGGTTGGAGATAGAGCGTCTAAGCCTATGTTCATTTCAGCTTTCCTTCCATATATTGCGTTTCTCTTAAATTTGACGCCTTCTGGTAACATGATATCGGAACCGTTCCTCTTGATTGAGCAATAAGAAAGGCATAAACCGTCCCTTTATTGAAATTATGTGTCGATCCAAAGATGACAATGGGAAGGAGGCGATTACTGATTATTTATCTAGTCCTTAAAGGATGACGCGCTGAATTTACGCCTATACCGATTTTGTTGGCTTTTCTACTTGCGATGCTAGAGTCTCCCTCCGCTTCCCTTCAGATCACAACTGAATGCCTCCAGTTTTGTTACAGACGCCTATTCAGCTGAGTTCATTATCTGATAAAGAAAATGTACCTTTTTGGGGAGGGTTAACAAGTTCATAATTGCAGAGCCTCGAGTCCTTTCTACCTCCCCACTTTGGGACTTACAGCTGTCGACGAATGATTTATTACTGGGGTAAAAAGACGCCTTCGGGACCAAGTTGCTAGGGTAAAGTGCAATTTGTTGTGGCTGTAGCATTCAAATGTAACTAAGCAGCCACACCTAAACAAGTCATTAAATTACATCCATGCTAACAGTGGGTTCCCGTTTCATCCCTGTTCAAGTCGGTCGATTCGCCCTTTTCCTGGCTACGTGCTTAATCCTCAAAACCTCAATGGCTAATTCAACCGACTTCTGGAGCTCGCCCCTCACCCTCTTCTCCCTACCCCCAACTTTTCCCCCACTAGGCGAGGAAATCCTTCCATTTCTTTCATTATTCAGTCGTTTTTCAACTTTTGGAATTTAATATTCTCGCCCGTTGAGCACATTTAATTCTTGCTTCTCGAGGTTGCCTTATTTAGGGGACCACTAAAATGTCATTTCAACCTCCAAGCTGTTGTCGTGACCGCTAAGTCTCCCACCAAGCAATATTTGTAATCTCGATAATTGTTAAAGTTTCATTAAGGCAAACTTTGTTATCGGCGATAGAACTCATCCTCATTCATGTCGGTTGTCGAGCTCATGATGGAGCGCGCTTTTTTTATTACCCTCCCGAGTAAATAGTTGGGCAAGTGAACCAGGCCTCCACAGCTGTCCCCATATTTGTTGAGGCGTATTAGACAGTTTCATCCCTTTGGGGTCCATCTTCAGTCGGTCTTTTGCTATCCTCCTTTAATAAGTCGGTTCGGGCTTGTCGTTTTTTTTTCTTTTCATTTGATGTTCCGCTTCCCGTGTATTTGTAAGCGGTGTATTTGAAGTTGGAAAGTCAAATAAGTAGTAATAAAAGTTGTTCTCCTCAGCTAATCAGGAGGTGAAATACAATAAAGCTAGGGAAAGAAGCTGCTAACAGTTTTTTGCCTTTGAAAGGCAATGTAAAGCAAGTTTTGTGGAACTTATTCTCTCACGTAGCGCTAATTTCATACTCTGACCTTCCACTTCATTTATTATGGTCTTTCGTCGCCTTTAAAATCATATACTGCCTATATGCGTGTAAATTTCCTTTGCGAAACCGTGACTCCGGTGCGAACGGACAAATAAGAAGCGTTCGACTGGACAAGGTGTTGATCGGGTAATGAACACATTGTGCGCCGGCCAATGGCCTTGGCGTCGGTCTTTCTTCTGACGGACAACGTCAATCCTAGAAAAAAGAGGATCGGAGCTAACAGTGAACTGCATAAGCAGTGAATGCTGTATAAGTGGAGTTTGTACGGCCGAATCTGATCCTGGATGATGAGGGAGTATTCATCTGTTGCGAAAGGGTCTGTCAACCGATACTCTACCAATAAAACATTAATGAATGTTTTATCCCAACAATGGATAAACTGGATGGGGCAAAAGTGGTATGGGAACCTCGGCAACCCAAAGTTGAATCTTCCACGTTTCCTGAGCCATGAAACTGCGAACTACAGCTGGGGCATTGAAGCTTTCACATCTACACCAGAGACTATCTCTTGCCCATTATAATCCATTTTGAGGTTTTCTCATTTTCTCTTTTTTAGATTCAAACTTTGCGCAGTTCAGTCGGGTGCTACTCCGAAGCGGTACGGATTGGCAACCGACGATATGCCGTCCCATCCTTTCCTGTCGTTCCGCGCCGCCGAGAGCGCTCATCGCGCCTGTGGCAATTGAAAAAAAGGTGTAAGTACTTCCCTTCTCCGTACCTCATCTCATGCCTCCTCAGCATGATGCTAGGTCGTAGCTGACAGCAAAATTCATTCTCTTTGAAATAAAAAATATTCAGCTTTTAAGAATGCATCTGACAATCGTTACTTATCAAGTCATCAACTTGTTAGTTTGTTGCTCTTCCATGGGTAGCGGTGAAATCTCTCCAAGAAAGTAGATAGTTTAGTCCATTTTTATGGTCCCAACGGGAAGATTACCTCTGTTTACTTGTCCACTGGTCTTTATTTAACTTTAAGTCAATCTTCCGCGATTTTTCACAGACTAATGATTGAGTTCCATTGTTGAAGTGGGTGTTGACCAGTCTGCGATTTCTGCTCGGCGATGAAGTTCACGCCTTCTTGTGCTTTCCATTTCGTGACGATGTAGTTGAGAGAATAAGTGGGAAGATAGGACTCACTCAATTCCCAACATAGCTTGGCAACGCTCTTTGTGCTCTAGCTTACCGCATTGCGATTTTTTTCGGCCTTTCAGTCTTCCGTTTGCCTCTACATCCTGGAAGGTCTATTTTTAAGTGAGGAAAAGCCGATGAAACTAAAACGATGCTGAATTTTGGTTGGGTCATTTTAATTGTCTTTCAATCTGTCGCTAATCCACTTATACACGTCGTCAAGTTTGTGAATACCTGATTTACTTGGCAGTAACAGTCGACGTCTGACATGAGGAGTCAGCACTTTAAAGGATCCTTTAGTTACTGGAACGTAGCCGAATTCTGATTGGAAGAATAACTTCCAATTTCGGAGCAGAATCTTGACAACACGTGTGCTGCGAGTCATGACAAATGAACAACTCTACTTAGTCATTCATTTGCTATTTAATGCAAATTCAGTGTTGCCCCATCGGCACATTCACTACATTTCTTGTCTGACTTTACGCGTCGCAAATACGTGACGCGTGCTTTCACCACTCTATGATTGGTCGAAGGATGTTCACAACTTTGTCCGTTGAATGGTATTTGAAACCGTTGGGAAGTTACTCACAATTGCCATGTCCCTTGAGAGGGCGAAACGCCAGCGTGGCTGTGGTGATTAAATTTTTACTGGGCCAGACTTTAGCAGTTATCGCGCTGAGACTGAAGACATTTTAATTCTTTGCATTTAGTCATCTTAGGTAGCTAAAACACCATCACTGTCTGTTGTCTCGAGCTTGCCCACTTTACTCCTGAAGGCAAAGAAGGGTTGAGGGTGGCTTTATTAGCAACTTACAGACGGATTGGTAAACTGATAGCACAGGGGGCGAATGGGTAAAGTTCTATTCCACTGACTTAAAGACTGATTCGTTTGGATAAAGCATCCACTTCTCTTCTCCTTCGCGATTTCGAGCAGCATCCTGGGTGCTCCCTGTGATGCCTATTCTTTATGCGTGAAAAAAAGTGAATTGACGATTTTTCATCTCACGGAGAAAGTTATCAGTTTCCCTGATAATGTTATTTGTCTCTTGGGAAATTTCATTAGGGAGTGTCAAGGAAACTTCGCCCAAGCGTGGATAAGGCTCCACAGCGAACACATTTTACTGGAAAGCAGTTGCGCAAATTCATTCGCGAATGTCTAAGGTCTTGTTTAGAAGTCATGTTGGCGACTACAAGGGGTTTGGAATGTCAGCCATGCCGCGCCACTGATCCGAGTTACTGCTAAGTGCAACATGGTAAAATTTTGTGAGCAAGCCAAGTGAACAAAGTGCTTCCTTGGTGTCACTATTTAACGTTCGTGGGAAAACAAGACACACGGGGACGCATTCAAGGAAGTACCAGTTGCATTCGCTCTTGTTCACACAACTTCCTTCTCCCTCCTTTACTCACTTATCCCCGCGTCTAGCCTACACTTTCTATGGCAGTCTCGACACAGTTGGGTCTGTCATTATAATTGAACCTCCGTAGTGGGGCAGTCTACTCCACACTCTCGATATCCTATGTGCAGGTGGTCATGAACGACTGTGCTATGTCCAGCGTTGCAACAGCAAGATTTATCTCCCGCAACATCCCATGAGGACAGGTTATGTGTCTCAGGAGTCAGAAGTCGAGGATAAGACAGACGTTTCAAGCATTGATTGAATGTTCACAGGAAGCACTGCTGCCTTGCTGATATGGGACCAGAACTACAACACGACAGGCTTCATTGTTGTCGAAGATGCACAGTCGGTTGCCTTCCAAACGTCCCGTCAGCTGTGCTTGTGGCCTTCTATGGATACGAAAAGATGGTGGTACTGCAGAGGTTTCGACGATTGGCACTCTGTGTTGCTTGATAGCACACATGTACTCCCACTGTTGCCTACCATCCTGACTAACGGCGTGTGGATGGCACCGAACTGGCTTTCGACACATGCGTCAGCTATTACAAGTGACAATAGGTTGGAGGTAGCCGAGAACAGCTGCATCTGCTCAAGTTTTGCAGCAAGCAATCGAATGAGTCAAAATGTTACCCCGCAATAGTTGTCATTAATAGAGCTGTAGAACCTCTCTTGTAGCAAATATTACCGGTGATGGACGTCTCCTAATTCTCTATTTGCAGAGTTCCATGCCATTTTTAACATATTTCCCCACGAGAACGAAATTCTACGCAAAGTACTAAAAAATCTCTCCTTCTAACACTTACTAGTTATGGCCTTGTTCGTGTCAAATTTCACTCTTGTTTTCATTATTTCGTTAAGCTAGACTGGATTTAATGCTGTATTCGTTTGCTTGCCTGTTTACTTGACTGACGGCACGAGGAGGAGCAGCTTAGCCAAATGTGTTCTCCGTCGCGGAATCCTTCCGTGTGTGGCGTGAGGATCGGTTGTAAATGGTTACCGTTGCTACTATTGGCGCAACGTATTGCCTTGAAGACCACTTTATTATCTGAAGGGGTGGTGAAGTCTACGCAGTTAAATGGACATTTAACTTGACATCAGTTGACTGCATCCCACCTTTCCTAGCTTGGTGATCCGGGTGACTAATTTTTTCGCAGCTATCCGGTGCTCCACTTCGAATTCATTTCATGAGAGAATCTGTCTTAAATGAGATAAAGATGTCTATCCGGGCTCGCTTTGGCTCCTCTTAAAGGGAGAAAGCTCTATAGCCCCAACTTTTACTCATCGCTTGTTTTCCTCACAGAAATGTTGAGGTCATGTTGCGACAGAAAGAAACAAATCGCTAAGAGTTCTGCCTTATCTCTGCGTGCATGGAACTATGTGTCGATTCGGCCAAACCATTCTAAGAGGACCTACTCCTCGCCATCACCACTCAAAATTGGAAGGCTCTTCTTGGTACTCGAGGTGTGTGTACCATTCCGACTCGATCTATGTTTCCACCCCGCTGTAAACCTCCCTTGATTGTCCGGCAGAAAACCTTTTTCCACTTCATCACATCGACCCAAAAATAGAAGACGAGAGAGAAGGGAGATAATTGCAATGGAATATGTTAAGTGTCCATTGTTCCCTAATCATGCTACTACTTTCGCTACTAGGATGCATCAGATTATCATACTAGGGACTCACTGACTCATGCGTTTGTTTGCTGTGTGCAGAATTTTAGTGTGAATTGATGTGCGTGATGGTCTCTTTTATTTTCTACCTACGCATATAAACTGATTGCATGCCTGTGGTTTTATTTCATGATTTCTGATTCACTCAGCGAAGTATCGTGTTGTACATTTCAACTTTTGGTGTAAACCTAGGCGCCACCTTCGAATTAGATGAATTCAATGCTAGTTGAATCCTTTTTCAAGCGCTATTATTGGATGGAAATTGTACAGGTGCAAGTCTAAACCCATTTAATGGTAATCTTTCCGATGACACCTCAAGTTGAGTAATTAAAGGAGCTGAAAACTGGGGCAGGCAGACCGTCTGAGGATGCGAAGTCATCCAGATCTTGACAACTGCCATCGCTATCGCATTGCAGGAGAGGTACTGTTAAAGCTGCTCAGAAGTTTTGATCCTCCATTCCACGGGCGAAATTCTCCAGATGTTAGCTAAATTCCAGTTCTTTCTAACCACAATGAATGTACCAAAAAGAAGTGCAAGATGTGTTTGTTGCAGAATTATTTGGGTTAGTGGGCAGGCTTGACGTCTTCCACGAGGTTCCTTCACAGCAGGTTGGGGTTTACTTTTACAGTCCTAAATAGGGGAGTTATTATAGCGGTACTAAAAACAGGCGTAATAATTGCTGAACTGCATGTCTTAGGTCGCTCCGCTCAGGTGCAAAGGCATGCCAATCAAGGCTACTTCCATTGTGTAAAATGTCGTCTGGATGCTTGCTTTTCCACGTGAAGATTTTGGCTCCTTCAAGGACAGCTGGATTTACCTTATACCGATCCATAAGCTCACTTTAGCCATTTGTTCCCTGGGTTGACTTGTCGCCAAACCGATGTTACCTCAACACCTGAGGTGTTCGATGGCTCTTTAAGACTGCTTTATTGTCACTTGGTGTGGGGTCCATATGGTCTTGTGTTCACCCGTGGATTGAAGATGAGAGCTTAGGAGCATGGCTGCATATCGTTTGAGACCTCTCTGAAATCTGCATAAGATGGAGAAAGGATGGTTGGATGGTTGGTTGTTGCGCCTTGAAAGTGACGCTAACACTATGCTGGTGATCGACCAATGTGAAATCCAAAGAACTCATGCCTTCAATTGTTTGCCTGTGTGCTCGGGTTGCTTCCATCCTACCGAGACCACCAACTTGATAAACAACAAGGATTTGAAGGCCAATGTCCTTGTTAACCGGCGTGTCTGTTTGAGTACAGAGATGCGACGCACGTATATGCGCTTTTTGTGGCAAGCGCTGGCCACCAACTCAAAGTCCGCGTCTGAGTCACTCGGTCCACTTGGGAACGCCTCCTAACAACCTTTAAACTGGCCTTGACCCTAAAGTAAGCGTTAAAACATTTGACGTGTAACTAGACCTGATATCAGCTAATCAAGGGGAGAATCAGATGGAGATAAGAATCCAACTCCCCAGAATTTCGACAGAAGTGTTTTTTCGCAGTCACCACCATCACGTGCGGCTGGACTTGCAATTTAGATAAATTCCTTTCGGACGTGGAGCAATTCCTTGTACTTTGCCTCGATTTTTTTCATTAATTTTACCCCATGGCAGTGGCGCTGGGTCCATACCTTCCGAAGCTTCGATTTCTCATCGCCTCTTCCTCTCTGCCGTCGGTCCCGTTTGGAGATAATTCACTTCATTTGCGTGTACCAAAATGCCATTTAAGTTTTTGCTAGTAAATCTATACATTCACCAAACTTTTGCTTTCCCAAAAGAAGCAACGTTGCGATAATTTCAAAACAACTGCTAGTTGGCATGTGATGACATTTACTGGGAGTTTGGGTGGCTTGGCTCCTTTTTTCCCATTTTTGACAGCCCGCTAGCCAGCTGTGTGCTGAGTTTTTGTAGAATGTTTTTTGGATGGAGGGCTAAAAATTGTCTCCAAAAAAAATCCAAAATTCTTTCCCTTTCTGCGAATGCGAACCAGCTCATTTACATGTCTATTTGCAAATGGCCGCAAAACCTCAAACACTTGTGCACTTCCTCTGTGATGTGGGAGTTCTTTTTGTACTGCCTTAAACAGGTTGTACGCCGAGTCCTGTCTCCACTTTAAAAAGGGGAAGCACCATGGATAAACAGTGATTGAACCTGTTTGGGTGGTACGATTGTCCGTTTTTGACCTTTCCAACCACACAAGCAATGCGTTTACTGCTGGCCTCTCCCTCCTCTCCCGACCCTGTGTCATTTCACACTCTCCCCCGCACTTTTTTCCCTTACGCTCATCTTCCACATGGCCTTGGGGTACAAGTTAGGCATTAACTTCATTTTAAACGTTGTTTGCCTCTCTTATCTTCCACAAGTGTTACGGAAGTTGAGAACTGAGTCTTCACCAAGTGCGGTGTTTTTACCTAATTCCGTTTCGCTTTAGTGATTTCGGATCGAAAGTATAACGCCATTTCTGAGCCTTTTTTTTCGTGGTTGAAGTATTTCGTTCAACTTCAGTTGGGCAGCAAAATGAAATTACACTTTGTGCGTGTTAACGGACACTGCGGCGCTAGTGGCGTGTTGCGGATAAGAGATAATAATTTATGTATCTGTCGGCAGGGTCTATGGACCACAACCTCTCCTGCTGCACCCACCTCTTCCCGCCAAAGAAGCGAAGGCTGTCGAAGTCGATAACCTTTCCGTCTTCCGCTGCCATCAGCGGCCTCCGAAGTCGTCCGATTTCGAGTCAATCGATCGCCATTTGGCGGCCGCTCCACCCTTTTACTCCGTCACTCTTATTCGCGAGTACTTCGGCTTCTTCATCATCGCTGGGAGTGTCATACTACTCCTACTGAACCTCCGCACTGTACTTGATCTGTGCACCCTTCGTAACCTTATCCGTCGCTTGCGCGCCCTCCGTCGAAGAATCTGCGGTCGAAGGGTGCAGATACAAAGACCTTCTGGTCTGGAGAGCGGTGACCGTGATGATGCTGATGATATTGTGGCCTTCGAAATCACTCCATCACCGAGGGCAGTTGTTGTGGAGACGGTCCATACTAGTCTTACCTACCGTTTAGTGGGGCAATGTTTGCGGCAACAGAGGCGTTGATGTCTTTCGTGCTATGGAGATGGAGATACATATTTTGCTGCCTTGCTTCCTCATAGCTTACCTCTTTTGTACCTCTGCTGAATTATAGGCCTTTGAAAAAGAAGAGTTAGATGTCTTTTTTTCTCGGAAAATGAAGAATGGTTTTGACTTGGCTGGATCTGATATGGATAGAGCGAGGTGGGCCGGGTGAGGATTGAGCGGTGGATGCCTTCAGGGTGAATGGATAAATGTGGAATGCACTCCGGATCAGTGGATGGACGGATCCGTACTAAATGAATGAGTGAGCGGATGGATGGAAGGGAGATTGGATAATCGGTGAGTTCTGGCTTATAATCTGGCAAATTTGACACCTTTGCTCTTGATGCGTCATGTCGCCTCACCTTTGGTAGTTATTCTGGCACATCGAGAGTGAAAGTAGTGGGTAAATGAGTTTTGACTCGAAGATGCGAACATTAACCCCCTGTTTTGACTTGAGCAGTACTTTTCACTCTTTTTTTTGGTAAATCCTCCTCTTTTTCTCTTGCTTGATGCATTTTATCATGCTGTGAGCTACGATAGGATAGGGTTACAACTACTTTATCGCGGTCATATCAATTTTCCTCTAATAGATTTGATGCCTGGTGCTAATTACGGATTCTCAGTAATTCAACACCACCTACTTAATACTGGGTTGTGGGCTCCCTTTAATTAGGGAATCCAAATGAGTTATGAAAATAGCATTTCCTCCCCCTCCACCCTTTATCCCCCTTTGATGGGGATAATTTTAACTTGCTTGGACGCTTAATGCGATAACATCGGTTACCGCGCCTCCAGCTAGCCGACGTGTATGACAGGTGCCCTTGCCTGACAGAATGCTAGGGTCGAGTTTTAAATTTTGCGTCATTTTTTTTGGAAAAAAAGAGATTTTATCTGTTTGCTGTCAGAAACAGTTTTGATTGATGCGTTTGTGAGTTCGGGAGGGGGGAACCTTGTTGTGCTTAGTTCACCACTCCTCTCTCCTCATAGAACAATGGGATAGCAGGTGTGTGCGTGTGGGAGATTTAAATGAGCTGTTCTGTCGGTTGAAAATTGCGGAAGCAAAGTTTTCTTCCTTTACTCCTAAACCGGAAAAGCGAATTCATCCTCTCTGAATGTTCAGCGTGAATGGGTGCAGGATTATTGACAAGTGAACTTTTGTTTCCCTGGACCTTTTTACTGCCCTACCCATTCTTTAGCGGTCAGATAAATCTACGTGAGGGGAAAGTTGGAATGCCTTGTGAGGTATAAATTTTTGTGGACTTATAAATAACTGGATTGACTGACTAAATACGCAAGGAAGCACTTTCTAAATACATTGCTACCAGGCAAACGCACACCACGCGGAACTGGCAGAGTGGAGGCGAATCTGGAGTTCACCAATGCTGGAGCGAATGCCTCCTCAATGCCTGCCGTTGTGAGTTCGTAGGTGACCGAATACATTGCGAGAATGGGGAAGGTTGAAGGCAAAGCAACTGTAGGTGTGCGTCGAACTAAGTGGGTGCTTCGTCTTCGAATGGTTGTACTTCCTCTCGGTGACATGGTCCTCGGGCCAGACGAATAGCATCCTGAGCCTTCTGTATGGCATCACTATGTTCTGTCACACCATTTCTGTCTACTGCAATTTAAGGAAAAGCCCAGGGCACTCCATCAGAAAATGAAACACAATATGAACTTAAATCCCCACAGTTCCTCTTTGACAAATATGCGTAGCTTCGAATTTCGAGGCATAAAATCCTTGACCTCTGGGGAATGTGCTTCAAAGGATAACAAAACTGTTTGTCCTTTCCACTTGCAATTCGGCTGGAAGGATCTCTGAGTAACTGATTTTGTTCTAGACTGACTTTTCCTTGATTCGAATTCATCTCTTGAACTTGTCTTCAAGACTTTGGCAACAGGTGATTAATTTTTTGATTAAATCTCTCCTTTATCACTCAATCCTGTACTGTGAAGATGCTTTTGAAATTTACTGGGTAGATTGTCTTATCTACGTTTATTAGGCTGTCAGGTTAAACAAATGAAGACTTTCCATGTTTCGGCTTGTTCTTCATCTTCCTGCAGAAATGGTAAGATTGCAAGCGCTTGATTTATGCTTGGCGCATTTGATAGCGACAGGAGGTCGGAATACATGCGTGCATTTTTCCCTTACCAAATGCGCCAAAATTGAGAGATATCTGTTTTAAAATGCATTGAATAAGCCTACAATCTCCACTCTTTTATCACGAGTGCATAAATTTGTGCTTCAAAGCTAGTGAGACTTTGTCGAGACGAAGTAAGAGATTGCATCCCTCTACTAATTATTCCGGACTACTCTTGACTCCTGGTGTGAAGGAAGCAGGCAGAAGTTATGATTTTCGAATTTTCCACGGCGTTTGGGTGGAGGGTTTAAGTCAGGCCAGACTTTTCAAGGCCAGTAAAGCGAAAAAGCTTTAAAGCATATTGAGTGACTTTTTCTTGCATCGTTGAATGCCTTGACGAGGTAGAGAAGGGGTATTCATGGGGAACACTCAGAAGAGCCATTCGTGGACCATCAGGATTGGAAGCTGACATGCACCAGCCGCTTTTGAATTGTACACTTCATTCAATCCAACTTCTACTTGTTCTCAATCAGCGTAACATGACTTGAAAACGGTTCCTGAAGTCTTGCGTGGGCATCAGTAGACATTGTGGGTTCGGATTGTTATACACCTCTGTCATTGCCAAGGATATTCGATGACCGCTACACAGTGCCGCATGATGGTGCGCACCCACGGATTGTGACTGTCGCCTGCCCTCGTTACTAGCGTCATGTGAACTGGACTGGTTCCCACGAGGTCCTTCCACCGCCCACGCGAACAGTCACAACAGGACACAGTTGCGTCGTGCTTCCACAGTGTCATGTCGCGATCATTTAATCAAAACTGGGAAGTTTTTTTTATGACGTGGTATCCTTTATCAATCACAGCGAAAAAGACTTATTTAATATTTGATTTTTGGAGTGTTTTTCGTCTCTCGGCACAAGTACGTGCCGTTGCCCCCTTAGCCAGAAAAAAAGAAGGAGAGAATTAATTTAACTCAACCGTGGGATACTCCACATCGCTGAGCACGGCTGATTAGCTCTGTAGGAGTTAGTTTGGGGATTTGGCATAAAAAACTCCTCTGCTTAGCGTTCACGAGGTGGATTTGCATGTTTGCTTTCCTTATTCTTACATTTGCTTCAAACTCATGCTAAGTTGGACGTAGCGTGATGTTAATCAAATTTTTGGGATTTAAAAAAAACAAATCATTGTTTTTTGCAACATTGTAATCTGAATGTGCTTTTGCATTTCAAGTTAGGGTAAATCTTTACGGCGACTTGCGGTGGGGAGCAAATGGGCCACCGGATCCTTTCCCTCCCCATTGATTGTCTAAAAGGCTACAGACAGCCAAACTTGTGAGCAGAACACGATGAACGATCACTTCGCCACCTTAGAAATGCACATTTGAATGTCTTCACAGTATCTTGACTACTTTGGGATGCGCTTTCTCGCAGTTGACTGTGATCGCCTTGCGTTGACGTGCCTCCGTCTTCCACGTTCTCCCTTCCCTTCACTGTAGACTAAACCAGCCACTCAGGCAGAGAACCGTGGATATGGCGTGCATTTCAACATTTCGAACTTTTTGACCACCATCAGCAGTCAAACCCGTCGAGAAGGTGGGCACCTTCACCATTTTTTTTTCAATTCAGACGGGATGAAATTTTAAGAATAGGAAATGCACTTTCCACCGAGTGGAAGTGAAGACGAATGCAAATACCCTTGCAGATGGCATAAACGGCAGGAGGGCGGAGGCTCATTGGGGCGTGGGGGGTGGATGCTGGCTATTTCTGTTTTTGTTGGGAAAAGTGGAGACCTGCGTAAGTAAAAGTGATAGACATTGTGATTACTTAGAATGGCACAACATGACAAAAACAATTTGCTCGTCTGCTCTCCCTCTTTCCACGAGGTCAAATGTACTTTCGTTGCTGCGAAACTTTTGAATTCTTTGTGATTCGCTCTAATCCGTGGGATTTTAGCTTCTCTGCTTCAAATATTTGGCTTCAGTGAAGGAGTGAGAAAGTTGCTTAGTTGTTGAAAACGTAAAAGTGAAGTTGAGATGTGGTGAGTGTGAGCAAGGCGATGCGTGACACAAGCTGTCGAATCAAAATGAGAATGTGAATGCATTTCAGTTGGCAACTTCTGTGGTCGTCTTTTTGACGTGCTTTTGGTCGCTTTAGGGTAACTCGTTGTGTTATTGAAGATTTAATGCACTGAGTTTCCTATGTCTGTGCCAAGTGGAGACCCATTTTGAGATAGAAAAGGATGAAAATTAATGCGTGGAGCGTAAATCACTCCAATGGGATCAAATGCATCAACTTTCATGGGGAATTTTATTGGACATTTTAGCAACACCAGGAGGGCTTTACCATTCTGGTGTCCCAGACGTTACATGAAAATTTTAGAGGATTTCAACAATCTCACCCCCCGTTGAGGTCTCCTCACTGGCCACTAGCATCCGTCAATGCCTCCCTGTGTGGATAAGTAACGCTGGATGATTAGGACCGTTTAAAATGATGGCGGTGATTATGCGAAGGGACTCCGTCCGTCCACCTAGCCAGCACATATGAGTGGGTCCCAACCTCCTAAATTGTTAGCACAAAACCCCCTGCTCTGAAGTCTGCACCTCTCGACTCTTCTCCTTGCCATTTCAACAGTTTCCATGGTCACACACACACACACACACACACACACACACAGAACAGTTGATAACCAAATATCATCTCATTTTTCTTCCTTACAGGCTTCCAGTTAATAAAGTTACCCAACTTTTGCTTGAGGTTGTCAAAATATGTGAATTTGGGAGGCGGTAGTGAACAAGTCAGGACTTTACATCCTCCACTTATAGGGAGTTTGTTTTTGCAGTGTCTGGTGGTGAGTGGGCTTGTCTAGACACACCCTTCATCAATTTGACGAACACCAATGCTAGTGCATACACCGAAGCCTGTAGGTGGTAGCGGAGGTTTCTTTCAAATGTCGGATGTGTGATCGGCCACACGCTAGTCATTGACGATTCTGATCCGCGTGGATCTCTCCTTGGTCCACAATCTCAATGGCCATTTCTACGAGCTTGCATCTAGCCTGTGGAACACATCATCGTATAGAAGATGCATAAAAGAGACAAAAAGTTTTGTAGCCACGATAAACACAGGTAATTATACTTTTGGAATGCCAGCTGCGTAAAATGTCGTTCGCCTATCTTTGGCATTAATAGGCCCGGTTCGACGCAAACTCCACCCTTAGAAGCTAGTCCTGTATCTTGTGGTCATTTTGGGGTAATATGCATTCATTTCAGGTGAATAGAGACCTGAGAATACGATGAAGACAGGAGGAAGCGTAAATTGTTGCGCCTCACCTTTCATTGTCCCCTAGTGAGTCTGAGACACCGGTTACTCCCACAACCTAGTCCAAGCCCTCACTTGACTTTGTCGATGATCTTGGTGTAAATTGCGTCATCTTTCACCAAAAGGGTGTGCAAACTCATCTCCATCTGTAGTGTGTGCCCAGCGTAGGGTCAAAGTTCTCTCACCTAAGAAGTGAGTAAACCTCTCGAAAATTAGCGTTACTATTGTTGTGAGCAGAGAGTCCACCATGACTACTGCCATCAATGAAGTCAAATTCCTACAACCGCTCGATGGAAATAAAAGAATTGGACTTCACTATTTAGACAAATCTAAGTTTAGAAGTGAAGATGTGGATGACTTATAAAAGACCAAGGAGGGTACAGCACTTCAAAGACTTCGTCGGGAAATAAGAAAAAATTGATGTCGTTCCCTTTGGGAGATGGAATCGAAGGGTAGCTTCAACTTCTTTGAGGGGAATTAAGAAGACAATTGCTTTAGCAGATCGACACCGACATGTTCTTTGAGGAACTTTGTTATCAGGAAGTAAAAGGTACCCAAACGCCTCTCCCAAGTAGCCAGTTGGCCAAAGGTCAGCGAATAGAGCTGACTCTGAGTTAAAACAAATTCCGTAACTTTTCATTTTTGTCACTTTGGCACGCCAAACCGTAGGTATTCCTGCAGTTCGATCGGCAAGAACCTCTTTCGCAGTGCAGCCAGCTCTCTCGGTGACATTTCATGCTGTGGGTGCTGGCAAGGCCGTTGGACCCAGGGTGCCTTGGCGGGATAAAGTGGGTGGCAGACGCCACACAGTTGGAACACCGCCTCCGCGATATGCTTTTGGCTGGAAGAGGGTGACGCCACACTGGATGACGGCTTAATTCACTGCTATCACTCTTTCACTCCTCCAAAGTTGACTCTTGTTCCATTCAAACGAGCTATCAAGACGTCTGCCTCAAATTCATGTGACTTTATCCGCCTCCTCCATTGCAAATCCTCACAGCTTCCAAGATCTGTAGACTTTGTATCGGTGCCAATGATGTACCTTCTTTGTCATTGCCAAAGTTTGAATATTGCCAATTGATATGAAGGTCTAGATGCCATCACAACACTGGGGAAAGGTAGCCATCAGAAACCTTTCTGTTTAGTGAGAAAAAACACGAAAAGAACGCCTCCGTCTTCCCAATGGCTAAAGGCACAGGCATACCTTCTAATAGTCTTTTGACATTTTAGATGGAATTTAAACATTTGTTGCCAACCAACTTCCTGGTATTTCAATGACAGATTTGAATAAATGAATATCTATTCTTCATTGTATCCCCTCCGAAAGTGGTTTATCCGTTTTGTGAACGAGGAGAAGGAAGAAGCCCACCAATTAGTGGTGCTGAAGCCTGTCTCAGTTCTTCTCCCACTCAGCAAAGCTGGAGCTTCCACGAAATTGAGCCAATCCCGCGCCTTCTACCATGCGCTGAGTGTGTCGGCAGGCAGTGTGCTGGAAGCATGAATCCATCCCTACACGAGTGACGACCAGTGGGAAGATAAACTTATTCCCTTCTCTAGATCTCGAGAAATGAGGGAGAACCGTGTGGAAATGACCCGTTGAGATAGAGAAATAACTGTTAAAGAGAGTTTTTAGCATCGCTTCCAGAGATCCACGATAGGTTTTAAATTGCTTTACCTTCAAGAAACTTGATTTAAGTAGACATGGCAAAAGTAATTTAATAATTTTAGTCTGCTTCTTTGTTTCGTTTGTTTGGACAAGCCACTTGAGTGGGAGGTGGACAGGTTTGGTCACGTCAATGGCTGAGAATATGAACACTGAATCTCCGCAAAAGTTAGACTATTTGGAAGTTGTTCTATACTATACAATCGGATGCGCCTCTTGAAGACGCAGAAGAATAGAACAAGTGCACATTTTAGCTCCCTCGACGGGCCGCTCGTGGAAAATTCAAAATCCTCGTTGAATATCACTAATCGACTTGTGTTCGGATACAAGTTTTTACCCCTTCGAGCAGGTAAATGGAGACTTCCACTGTAGCATCTCCGATTTGGCTCGTCTCGTAGGTGCCGGCGGGACTTTATATCAAGGTGCATTGGTGGAATACATTTATGAGACCTTGCATTTTAAATCCACCTGTCTTGGTAGCAAGACAACTAATGAAGGTTGCTTTTGGATGTCCTACTTCACAAGGTCTTGTCATCCTTTCAATGCCAGTCACTCACAGCACCCGTGGCTCAAAGGCACTTGAAACACCTGACACAGTACTTTCTAGGGATTTTAAAGTCCCCTTTGAAATCACGAACCCTAAAGTTGGAACATTTGCATAGTAAGTAACCTCTGTGAACTCACTTAATCATAAGAGACCCTCGTCTATAGTTGGCGCATTCCTCGCGACAGCTGAAAGTGTGTTGATGCATTCGAGGAGGTCACCAGGCCTGAGAGTGCATCTCAAAAGTCGTGAGACTAGTATTTCCACTGTGAAAGACTGAAAGGCCTCATTTACTACTCCACTTGCAGTAATTCAACCATAGTACTGGGACGGTATTGACATTGGTTAGAAAGAGTTAGGCGGAGAGCTTTTTACCAGGCTGGGGATTGTGTATGTCGGAAAAAGGCTGGAAATGCCACTGTTTTATTGTTATGGGACGGCTGAAAGCCAAAATACACGTAAGATTGAGGGGCGCTCGGGTCGAATTAAGATCTACGATTATGCAGGCTTACTGCGGGGACACTACCGTTACGGTATTACGGCAGTGGCCATGCGTGGGGCCCGCTATGTGGAAGTATCGTCCCGACGAACGGTCAAATTTATCATCTGCGATGGGAGCCAGTTAGGAAGGGTGAGCAGTACACTGTGATGCCAGAATTCTCCGCCTTTCAGCACAGCAGGTACTCCTTTGAGCATGCGTTTAATGCCTGATGGAGGATGGACAATACGCACAAGGAATTGCTAGACGCAGTCACCTATCAAGTACAGTTTTAGATGTCTCGATTGTCGAATTACCCATCCAGCATCCAAAGCTACAGTTTTTTGCTCTAAAAGCTAAATAAAGCGTTATTTCGACTTCTACTCCTCGGTATTTATTAAATGCTTCCATAAATTCAAAAGCTCTGGTAGACTACACTGCCATTATCCACCTTTTTGGCCCATAGAGAGCTTCCTCCATTAGCGATTGCAAAAATTTAACATTATTCAACTGCCTTGTTCTTTTATGACTTTTGAGGAGAAAAAATCTCTCAAAAGCTCAACTTTTTGCTGCATTCTAGCGGATAGGTGAACACAGCGTCCCAGACTATGCTGCAGCCGCACAGGGTAGAGTGAGGAGGAGGCCATTAGTCGGATCCGACGACTGCGCCTCAGGCGTGAAAGTACAACTTGCCGAGATTAAAGTGTCTTTTTAATTAAACGAAATGGCGAATCGCTGTGGTGGAAGAAATACTGTTCAACATTGAAGGAGGAGCAAATTTTATGGCTACTGTTGATCAGTCAGAGATTCAAGTTGATCTTATTTTGAGTCACTGATTATCCTGCACAGAAATCCACTATTCAAGCAGTGTTCAAGCCCTTAGTCGCGTCTCTTAGCATGGCGATGTACCTTCCTCTTCAATCTGCAGAAATCGCAGGCAAACAGTAATAACACTCTCCTTGTTTGAACTTCTCGAACTACGGTGCTTAAAATCTCACTGGAAGGGTTCTGCGATGGCTAGGGCTCGTTCATGTGATCCATAGTTATTGCTAGAACCATGATAGCTATCTTTTAAGACGCCGCACAGGAGCGACAACCAGCTCAGGCAGTTCTTTGCCAACCTAGTGGAAGGAATGTTTCTCTAGTTCAGTGGTCACTTCTTTAAAGTACCTCAGCGACTCCCCACTTTTCTGGTACGCTACTTTAATAATACAAAATGGCCTCTAAGGCGAGACTGGATTTAGTGTCCTCATGCCATTAAGATCACCCCTTCCTTCGTGTCTTCAAAACACTCTGAAGATGCTGCTTAAGTAGGCAATAATAAGTCGCAATCTTGAATGTGTGGTCTCTTAATGTACATCATGTGAGTGTGTGTATGCGTGTGTGTGATTGGCTTGTGACCGTCTGAGTTCACGTGTGAATGTTTCAGGGCATTTTCACTTGGGCTCTGCTCTCATCAAGGCCTTCGTGCCTTCATGATTATTTGTCTTCGACACTTCTCCCTTCTCTTGGGACTTCTGCTCCGCATTATCACCTTCCGCCTCTTTCCCCTCATCATCTTCATCGTCGTCATCCTCGTCTTCGATTATCGAGCGGCAGGCAAGGAGGTCTCTAATTTTCAGTCCGGGAGGCGCCTTAGCTTGACGTCGCAATTCGGCTTCTACCAGAGCGCGTTGCGATTGGAGGTCGCCAAGCTCGTTTTCAGCGGAATCTTCCAGCACCTCCTCCTGATTGTCTGGGTCATTGTCAATGGAGGAACTTCGGATGTAGCCGTGCTGAAAAGCAGAGAACGGAGAACTAAACGGTTAACATTTAACAGTCCCATCCAGACATATAAGCCTTAAAGCGTCTTCAGGATGTAGTGAAGATCTGGCTAAAACCCTGAAGTTCTTGTCTAGGCACCGGTTTGTGCGTGGATTCAAAACACCACCACACAAGATCGGGAACCTGCTACTCTTAGCCCCATGTTCCCGTCCCGATGGTCTTCATTCCCGGCCAAAGCGGAAGGGTGACTACAGAAGGCAAGTGAGGGATGGGGCAGAGAGCTGTGCATTAGAGCAATATCCCATCCCCTCCCAAAGCAATTATTCACTTCTTCTGCCTATTAATGAAAAATCCTCCCATTCGCCCATTTTTTCTTGAAAAATCCCACCAAATTCTTGGATACCTGTCAATTTTAAAGCCTTATCAAGACATCTTTTGCTAAGATTCTTAGAATTTCTGTTGAAGAAAAAGGAAAAGCATCCTGCAAGTCCCACCGAGGGTTATAAAAATTGTAGTATACGATAATTCTTCGACTCTACACCCACTAAAATTTCGGTTCGGCAAAGGCGTTAATGTTTTGGAGTTGCCGTTGGTATTTCTGCCACTTCAATTGTCAAAATCTTTCGCCCTCGTAGCATGCCTACCTGATGATTCCCTCAGCGGCGGAGTTGTTTGGTATAATCCTGCTGAATTTAATCTCGACTAGTGTAGAAGTTTTACTAAAAAATAAGCCAATGGAATAAAATCGGTCACCAACAAATCCGATCATCCAAAGAGGATGTTCTGAGCATTGAAAGCGTTTTCGTTACACTTTATGGCCTGTTAAGCAAATCCACTGGTCTCCGACCACAAATGCATGAATGTGACGGAGCTATCGGGAGTCAGTAATCCATGTTGAAGCAGATAAGACGACCTACGGTTAAGAAGTGGTCATTACGTGTTTATGCTTGCGGTAAGTGGAGAGGTAATTATGACGACCACCCGCCCACCGTGCCACGGCCTCCATGGAGGGCTAACAGCAATCGTTTTTGCATTTCTATCCTACCAAACTGAGGAAAAGAGCTATTAATGCAGGCCTCTAGAGTTATTGCTTTTCAGCCTGATTGTGCATGGGGCTCTGTGCCTTCTCTACTTCTCCAGACAAATCCAAATTACCATAGAAACGTTCTCTGTGAAATCTTTTGCTCGCACAACACCCCGAGGGCGATTCGGCCGGATAGTCGTAGCTCTGAACTTCTCCCTTTAGGCGCAAATGTCAAATCTAGCCCACCCGAGACACCACGCAAGGCAATTTCAACTTACCTTTCCTGTGTGGCGTTACATCGCAATGGGGTTGATCAGGTGTGGGGTCTGGTGAATTCAAGGTCGCATTCTCGGCACACTTAATGACCTGCACCGTGATTCCATCATCGTTCTCTCTAATCACCCCGCAATCATTACGCAGTACTTCGAAAAGGTTGCTCCCGAGAAGTGCATTACGTCCAGAGGACTGGTGGAATGTGATCGCTCATATGCCACAACCGCTGATTGAGCGAGTTGCGTTGTCTATTCGAATTGGAAGGAAGTGTCAAATAGATGCACTCGTCAAGAATCGTCTGGAGTTTTGACAATTTGACAGCCACATTCATCATAGGCTGGAAGTACTACTACTCAGCTAAAAAGCCACCAGACTGGAGATCCTTTAACTTAAAAGCTGGTGTGTGGACCTCAAAATGTGGGAAAATGAATTGCCTGTGTTTCGGATGCACAGTCCATGTCCTTGGCACTACCCAGCACAATAAATCCTTGTTGCTTTTAGAATGCACCTAGTCTCCGAAAACACGAAACCTTTTTCTCGGCTCCGAAGAAAAGAAAGGGGAGTGAGAACTCCAGATTAGCATTTGCTTGCCTTAACTTTCATTTCAACTGTGACCTTAACTTTTTGTTTGTATCTAAAATCCAGAGCGGGTCATTTCGGAGCCTGAGTAGGTGAGTCTCCCAATCATTTGTGCCACTTGTAGCGTGAAAGTCATTGCGATGCAAATGGAAAGCGCAAAGATGGGTCAAAAAAGAAATGATGCAATCGAGATGACTCCTCTCCGCAAGAGCTCTTGAAGCAGCTTTTCACATTTCATGCAATTAGATTATCGTACTTTTCTTCCCATTCCATGTGTGTGCAATAATGCATGAAGCTTTCACAAGAAAGTGAGGCGGGAGAGTTGAACACGCCTTTTGCGTGTTGCTGCACGGAGTTTTCATAACAAATTCCAAGAACCTACGTGCGATCGCACGGTGCGTAGAATGGTCCTCAAGGAATGCCGTAGAAATGTCACCTTTACAGATTTTCTTGACCAGAAATTACCACATTCGCTGTCGGTGTCACACATACGAGACGCCCCGATTTTCCACCCCAACCCGCAGGTCACCAATTGAGTAGCAAGTGGACCGTCGGTTGGGACGAAGGAGTAAACCAAATGCAAGGAGTTTCTGATCCGCCGAGATTTGGGTCATCAAAAATTAAAGGCTGCAGTGGCCAATTTTTCTCTAAGACAGATTCCGCCAGCAAAAGTTAAAAAGCGACTAAAAAGGTCGTAGCATTCTACCTCTCGGTTTATACGCGACTCATTTGTAATAAAGTTAACAATACTTTGCCATGGCGTTACATATTTAGTATTTTAGACACAATAGCCACCTAGAGGAGGTTTCAGACTCGCCATAAGCTGGATATTCTAAGAGGCCGAGGAAGGAGCCATTGGATCCTCACCCACTGCCCGACTTCCACCAACTTCTCTCTAGTCGATCTTGCAATAAACATTTCGGATAAAATCTTTTTTGAAGTGTTATCTCCTAAAATCTTTCAATGCACCGAAAGTAAGGGATTGTTTTTCGATCGCAGACTACCGAAAGGCTCTTTCACATTGTTCTATGCCAGGCCTCTACAACACCGGCAAAAGGTGTTTTAAATGATTGGGAAGATAAAGAAATTGACACAGTGGTGCATTGCTTGGACCTGTAGAAGTACACAAGTTTGCAATAACTTGAATTCGCTGGCGTCTCCACTAAAATGCGACTTCGATTCAGCAGACTTATCCCGATACACTTCGATAGTGCAGGAAGTAACCTAACCTGAAATTATCCCTACTAGAATAAGTTGTCATGAAAATGTGCGGAAATGACCGGCCATTCCACAGTTGACTTCTATGGCAGACATGAGCGACGAATGAAATTCAGGTGCCAAAATCTAAATCTAAACTGACTAGTAACACAAAAATTTTCCCCTCCTCCACTCCACGACTTGCATGAGGTCAACTTTGGTCTCTGCTTTATTGTTTATTTTGCTAATGTGCCTACTGCTCAAAAATCTACTCATCTTTCCATTCAGACATCGCGCATTTTTGGCCACGATGGCTGTAGAGTAAATTCGGTTACAAATCTGTCTATCAAGAGAGTCCCGCTAAGCAGTGTGTTGGTGCAAAAAGAACATCACATCAAGATGACAAGGTCCACTTCTCAGCCTGCAGAGAGTCAGTTACATTGGGGTAACTAATACTCAAATGGAGGCGATAAATCAACGCCGTCTGCAAGTGATTTTCATTATAATCTATGGAAAGTATTGAATGCTCAGGACGGGTGTTTTCACCCAGAAAGAGAATGGACTCTGTCTCGAGGACGAATAAGCCATTTGTATGACCGTAAAGGCGATTAACTTAAGGGGAAA
This sequence comes from Taenia hydatigena, assembly GCA_036345935.2. Classification (NCBI taxonomy): domain Eukaryota; kingdom Metazoa; phylum Platyhelminthes; class Cestoda; order Cyclophyllidea; family Taeniidae; genus Taenia; species Taenia hydatigena. The sequence continues at coordinate 1,219,615 of JADWOT020000001.1, read as the reverse complement.
ATCGACCACGAAAACCCCATTGGCCTGCCACGACCTGCCAACTATTTATTTCGATCTCTTCCCATGGACTGTAAGCACAATACGTCACATATTTGAGGCGTGAGAGCTCAGACAACACAAAAGTAGAAAGCCAGTAGCGAATGCGTCAAGCGCCTATCAGTGGGTGAAACTCACATCGAGGCTGAATTGGTGGAGGAGTTTTGCGGGCACCCGTTCACCATCCACGGAGATTGCTTGTCGAAGCCACTGCTTTCGTCGACTCTGTGAATCGGATGAGCCTCTTCTGTCTGAATCGTCCTCGTGAAGTGGTTCAATGACCTCGGTAGGGGAGAGGAAGGGATCAGCCTCGTCTACGATGAAAGTTGTCTTGATGCGGCCTTCAAAACAGGGTTTTTGGGACAACTTCCGCAAGGCCTTCGGCGATGGCGTCTGATCGTGATCTGGAGAGCATAGGGAGGGTAGTCATGGTAAAGGAGAAGAGAAAGATGTGAAATCAATGTTGAGGATTTTGGTTATCGTGAGAATTTTTACGCAGTGAAAGGATACTAAAAGGTGAGAGTTTTGATCATTCTTGGAGAGCCAATTAGCTGTAAAAGTACGATCTTGGCTCTCTCGTACTCTCAGGGAAGGAAGAAACAATGACAGTGTTTTCCTTCCAAAATCGGCTTCCACTAAAGGGTGTGCTAATAAAAGCCAAAAAGGAAAGAAAGAAAACATATTTTGCAATTTTTCCACTTGTCGGGAGAATGAAGAAGTGACATGACTTAAAGTAGTTCTGTTTATTCAAGCCCTGATTCTTCCACTCACTCCACCACTCTCAGCAACAATGTAATGCCAATTTCTCCGGTGATGCCAGAATTCCCACAACTTTTAATTCCGGGTTCCATCTTTTCATGAAATTTGCTATTAAGTGACAAAGAGTCATGCCCAAATGAACGACCGCCTTGAAAGCAATCCTACGAAGCCCTAAATGCAGGCTTTGGGGGATTGCAGGTACTGACAAGTAGTAAGGAGAGATGACAGGCAGGGTGAAATAAACCTTCATTTTAGACTGATGCACAACACTCCATAGACTCCTAAAGTCAACTAAACTGAATAACTTAATAGGAAGGGAAAATGAAGAAAAAAAGTACGAAGTCGAAAATCGAGCGCGTTTTGAGCTCTTGAAACTTGACCTCCACCTGAATAAACCCTTCCTTTTTCCAATGCGTTTCTCATTTTTTTGCATTCTCACAGGTAGAGTGCGGTCTCGCAACGACGCGTGACATTACCTTGCGGTGCTTTTTCTTTCTTCACTGTGGGGTCAATCTCTCTAGGTCTAATAGAACCATTTCTTTTATTGTGAGATTTGGCATTTTTAAAAGACTGTACGGATGACATTTCTTCCTAGTTGCATGGAAACAGGATGATATTTCCACTGCTACCAGTGACGCCTATTTTATCATTTCGAATCCGTAGCTAGACTCTTTGAAAAGTTTTATTTGTAAGAACAATCTCACCATTGTGATGAGATTATTACGGTTAATTTTAACGACCTGGTAAGATGTTATTCAATGAAGGTGCCTTGGTTATGCCAAATTCTTAAAAATATGCTAAAATAGGAAAAACGAGTGGATATCTTTTTGTTTAGGATGCCAGAAATCTTACTAAAGTTGGCACAAAGCAGAAAAATCCATGAATGCTCAGACAGATAGTAAAAGTAGCTTTTCTTATCACGGTAGCAACTCATCATCTTGTATTCATTAAGCAAGATACATTTGAGCTTAATAAGTTAATTTGCACTTTAAATTAAAACCGAAAATTGCACGAACGTAGTTATTTATGTTTATTATCAACTAAAGAAGAAAGTAAAACAAGTATTGCTAAAGTATTAAGCTATTGCAATGTTTGAGAAAAAAGAAAGGATAGGTAAGGGGGTAAACTCTCAAGCTGTACACAAACCTCGGTTTTCTTCAAGAAAAATCTATTTAGAGTACTGTCAACTTCAGTAATCTCAATATGTTTAGCTTAGCGTGACATAATTAGTGTTAAGCTTATCAGTAGGGGTTAATACACCGTATTTTACGCTTTTATTGTTAAAGTAAATGATGCTTTCACGGATGGCGAAAACCCCCCTTAGAATGACTGAGTACGTAACTAAAGTAGCATGTAGTTTATGAAAGCTTGATTAGCACACTATCATTTGCTCAAACTAGGTAGTATATTTGTAAAAAACCGAGTAATAGCAAAAAACTCAACCTATAAAGGTTTGTGTACCAATTACAGCATGTATTTATTTAATCTAGCTTAAGCCACATACTGAAAGCAATAAAAACATAGAAGCAGCAATGGCAACTACTCAAAAAGCTTAAATGCAATTTTCATTTTAACGGCATATAGTTTAAAATCAAACCAAAGCAAGTCGAGTATTTTGACATAATACCATAATACTAAAAAGAAGACTGTTATCTAGTAAAAAAGTTGCACGTGCAATTTTATAAAGACGTTAGCTTAAAAAAGGATCGAAAATTTAAAAGTAATTCGAAAGCTAATAAGGCTAGTTTAAGTTCCCACTGGTCTTTTAAGGATTCAAAAGTGTCGCAAAAACAATCTAATACTGATTTCAAAAAAATACAAAAATGCTTAAAATGCACAAACTGAGCATTACCAAGTAATAACTTCATTAAACACTTGATGGAAAGTATTTGGACGCATGAAGCAATCTTTCAAAATGTAAAGTTAAAAAATAGACAAGAATCTGCAAAACACAGTTGTTTCAACAACCGATTACTTACCTAATCCTAACGGTTTCCGCAAAATGCTTTTTTCAGGAAAGTGTTTTACCCCTTCCATTGGCAACATCTATTTCGTTCAATACGACTATTTTAATTTTGTGGCACTCCACTACTAAATCATTCCACGTGGTAATGATTGATATAAACAAATTTCGAGTTCGCACAAAAATGAGCTTAAGGCAGAAAATTGCGTGCAAACAGAATTAATTTTTCTAGACAATTTGTAATTTTTATATCTTACTAATCACAACTAAGTTGGAGTTGCATAAAGCATAAAGAATTAAGGAAACAATAATTAGCGCAAAATCAGTTCAAAAACATCGTTTTGAGTTCATTATTGCCAAAAAAACACATTATACTATGCAAATTATTAAAATTTAAAAACAATTTGTGACTAAGCAAGTGACGTTGATTCTGAGGTGGAAATCGCCAGCTGACAATATAGCTGTAGCACTTTGTTTGTTGGAAATACCGGTTTCCGTCAAGGTCACAGAGAGGACCGTACTGCCCTAGCTGCGTGGGCTGGCCTGTGGGCCATGCCAGCAACCTATTTCCCTCTGTCCTTTGAATATATATATTCTACCCTAAGATTCTGCCTTCTTTTGCCTTCGAGGGAGCCTCGGGACGCTACAATAACCTCAACCACATGTGCACATTTAACGCCTTGCGGAATGAAAGATGTGTGCATTAAAACAGCTTGCTCATCTTACAATTATCTGTGAAGGATAACTCCAAATATCCCACATAGGGCGCCCAAGCCTTTTGGCTCATAAATATTAAATTAAGCTTAAAGTGGTCCGTGTTAATTAGAATGAGATTTTTTCCAGTCATTTTGTAAGACATGGTAACAAAAATAAATAATTTAGCTCTAATTACTAAAATCTGGTCTAAAGTCACCTGTTGCCTCAACGAAGCATTCTAAATTTTAGGCATCTTTTTAATTTAATGCGAAAAATAAGTTTAGTGATGTAACGTCTTGAGGCTCCCTTAAGGCAAAAGAAGGCAAAGTGGCAGGGTAGAATATATATATTCACCGGACAGAGGGAAATATACTGCTGGCATGGCCCGAAGGCCAGCCCACGCAGCTAGGGCAATACGGCCACCCCTGTGACCTTGACAGAAAACGGCAGTTCTAACAATCAAAGTATTACAGGTGACATTCTAAAAATTTGAATTAAGGCTGAGGTAAGCACATAATTGTATTTCGGGATGACAATGTTTTTGGCAGCTTATAATTTTTGCAAAGGCCGAAAAGACATAACGCCTTAGCGTAACACATGCATTAAGCGAAAGGAGAGGAATCTGTGTAATACTTTGCTTATTTGGACTGCCATTTTTGGCCAGGGTCACAAAGGTGCATGCAGCGATTTAAGGCTCCCTCGAAGGCAAAAAAAGGAAGAATGCTAGAGTAGAATATATATGTATTCATCGGACAGAAAGAAATAAGCTGCTGGCATGGCCCAAAGACTAGCCTACGCAGCTAGAGCAATACGGCCACCTCTATGACTCTGATCAAAACTAGTGGTTAAAACAAACAAAGTACTGCAATGTTCGTATTGCCTTAGCTGCGTAGGCTAGCATATGGTCCATACAGCAGCTCGTTTCCCTCTGGCTGTTAAGCATATATGTTTTGTTTTAGTGTTTTGCCCTATTTTGCTTTTAAGGGAGCCTCGGAACGCTACAACATGAGCTTCTGGCACAGTCTAATTCTGCTAACAACACCATGGCAGCCGTAGCGTTTCAAGGCTGTTTTGAAGGCAAAAGAAGGCAGAATACTAGGGTAGAATGCACATATTCAATAACCGGAGAGAAATGAGTTGCTGGCATAGCCCTGAGGTTAGCCTACGCGGCTAAGGCAGTGTGGCCACCTCTGTGATCTCGACCGAAACCAGCAAGGAAAGTACTGCAGCAGTCCAGATGACTGTAACCAAAACTATAAGTCAAACAGGCAACAAAACTCACTGCACTAACCATGTCACAGTAACCTACTGTGACAATGCGGTATTTACCTTGTACTGTAGCAATATTATCAAGTAAATTCAAGATTCCGTGCAAAAATCATACCTAGAAAACCTTTTTTAATTTTGAACTTGCTAAATTTAATCGCTTTAGTTAAGTATTACAAGCCAATACAAATGACCGCTTCTTGGACTACGGATTTTTCACAACGAGAAAAAAAATTCACGAAATTTGCATATTGTGTTCTTGCACTAAGCTACAAATAATAATGAATACATTTAGAATATTATGTGTAGAAATTAATGCTTTTTATTCAGAGCATAGTCATTGCTCCCAACCGCATAATACGTTATACTTCAGGGCGCCCCCAGGCTTGCTCTCTCGGCCCATGTGATCACTTCCTTGAAAGAGATCATTTGATTCCGTACAAAAACATGATCATTCGAGTACAATCCGAGCATGGCACAAAGCGGTTCGAGGTGTCTGAGTCAGACCATATCGCGAAACTGTTCGAACTCACCGCGAAAGCCTTCAATTTAGACCCAAGTTCTGAATGGCAGTTGTCAAAATCTCGAAAAGGTGTCGATGCTATAAGGCGTAATTCGCGGCTTATGCTCAGAAGTGCCAAGCTTCAGTAATTTTTCGATATATATATATTTTTTTCGTTACTTTACTAAGAACACTTGACTCGGAGCCAATATTCTTGGGTCAAGTGCTCTTGCTTCCGCAAGATTGTTTCTGGTTTCTTGTTTTTTTTGTTTTCTTAACTTCTGCAGTCTCTAAAATTCGTTAGTCATATTTGTTCATATATATGTTTTGCCCGATTTCTTTTTAGAAATGGAGACATGCTGTACGTCATAAGTGGACCAAAAGCCTCTAGTTCCCAAGCTCCTACTCAAGTAACTATCGTTACATTTCCATGCTCTGTTATATAATTCACCCATAACCACTTTATTTTTTCTTTTGTCTTTTTAGACAAAGGATGCTGATGCCAAAGAAGCTCCTTTAGTCCCCTTTAAAGAGGACGAAGTAGATAAAATTATTGACGCCATGGATGGCAAAATTAAGCGCCCTAAAGGACACTTGTAAGTATTATTTTAAAGCGCTTTTTTTGAATGCCTTTCCAGGAATTTGGACGCTTTCTCTTCATAATTTTAGATGCCATCATCCAGACTCCGGTGTTTGCATTCACTGCGTTCCTCTAGAGGTATAATCTCCGTTCCCTCTTACATCATTGTATGATAATTATTTTTGTATTGGAATGGCGCTTCTTTTATTTAACGTTTAGCCATCAGACCCAAACTACTTGAGTCTTTGTGATCCGCCAGTGAAATTCATGTCCTTCCACGCCTACCTGCGCAAACTGAGAGGTGGTCAAAACAAGTGAGCTCCGACGATTACTCTTAATTAGCTTTCCACTAAATCACTGCTCGTTTTCTGCGCGTGTTTTGACTGAGGGCTTGATATGAGTAGTAGAACTAATTTGGCAAATTGAAGCAACTAGGTCCCACATTAGGTCAACATTTAAACTGCGTGAATCATCAATAAATGAGAGGATGAGTGAGGAAATTATTTTGTGTTGATTTGACAAATACCCTTCCGTTGTCAATCGTTTACTTCAGATTTAATGGAGCTTGTTGGCCTACCTTTAGTCGCCTCGTTAGAATCTACCTGAAGTGCTGCCTAGTCATAAGTTCCCTCATTACTTTCAACTGATTCTTGCTCACCGTAGTTAATGACATTTCACCAAAACGCGCCAAAGTGGAAGCAACTTCGTTGTAAACGTACAGGAGGACTGACAGGCTATCAGCACGACTGGTTTGAACAGAGTTTCATATCACCGCTTGTTTCGTTGAACACTTTGTTTTTCACTAAGAGGCCTTTTCTAGAGCTCGATTCTCCTTCATGATGCTCATGCCTTTAGTCTATACAGGAGAGAAGCTTATTGTTTTATTCACTTTCTCTGCATTGCCTATAATACTAGCGTAGTGAACACGTCGGGTCTGTGGATGGAGGCATCAGCGGATGCCACTGGGACTAACACTCGCTCCAGCTCATTTCTGAGACAGCATCGTCTACTTGGCTGCGATGTTTCGCTTAAGTTGTCGAAAACGATCTACTTTGGTTTTTTAGTCAACAATTTCATGCACTGGTGTATGGGTGGGGATCATTAAGGTTAAAAGCAGTTGATTAAAAAGGTCGGTCCTAGTGGAGACGAAACTTGTGGACGCCACTTCTTCGTTTACAATAGTATCTTTTTAGAGAAGAAATGTTCACTGAATTGAAGGTACTTCGCTAGGTTTATTGCTCATTGGTTAGTAGTATTGTTTAGGGAGACCCTGCCCGGGTTATCTCATCTCTGTAGCCACCTTCATTTGGGGAGAAAGTGTTACCATTTTTTTTTTGTTTTTGACTTTTGCTACCCGCTACCAAAAGCACCCTTTGGCCTGTTATGGCCAGCTCTGTACGTGTGTGAGCACGAACTCTATCGAAACACAAAGCAGAGTAAGCAGGAAGTAGAGGCTTAGTCCGGAGGTCTTTAACACGGCTAGTGTGAGTACATTGAGAATAAGGCGTGTATGGTCACTATTCTCACGCATTTTTATTATTCAAATGACCTTGAACTTACAGCGGATATCGATAAACTCGCAATATTGGCTTATTGGGAAAACTAGGCGAGAATGTGACCACAGGAATGCTATCGGATGTCTAAGAAATCAATCGTTGAACAGGTGACAGGCCCTCCTAACACAGCTTAGTAACTGTAGCTTGGTTGTCATGGTTACTGAGTTTTTCTCTTGGCTTTACTTGCAGAGGGAAGCTCGTGCGCCTGGAGAATACGCGTTGCAGTCTGCGCAGTGGATGCACCTCCCATCCGCCCTGGCCGGCGGGCATTTGCACGCAGTGCCAACCGAGTCCTGTGACGCTGGAGGTGCAGCCCTACCGACACGTGGACTACGTGCAGTTTGAGAACGGTGAGGTGGTGGAGACCTTTCTCGACTTCTGGCGCCTCACGGGACGGCAGCGCATCGGTCTTCTTCTAGGCGAATACGCACCATTTGACACCGCGGGCGCGCCCCCTCTCGCCATCAAGGCGGTGGTTGCGGCTATCTACGAACCACCCCAGGTGTGTCTACTTCTCTGTCTGACGGCTTCATCTGCTTTTCTGTCCGTCTCTTCCACCTCTCCAGCTACCCATCCATCCTACTTTTATTCAGTCATTCTGGTCCCATCCATCTGTCCGTCCATCTAGTCTTTAAATCATTCTTAATATTCATCTCTATTTCTTTCTCCCTTTCGCTCTCTCACTTCTTTGCTTAGCTCTTCTTGCTCCTTCGTTTCAGTTCTATCATTTTTTCTTTAACAGGCTTTATGATTTCCCGGTTTCCGATTGTTTGAGTTCTGAGAGTTATGCCAATTTCTCCACAAGGTCCTCGGAATTGCATTTCATATCTTTTCTTTCATCTCCTTCTGTCCATCAGGAGGCCACAAGTCGTTCGGTGAAGTTGACATGCCCGTTGGACCAGCTCATGCCACCCGCTGCCCTGGCAACAGCAGAGGCGTTGGGACTGAGGCCTGTCGGTTGGATTTTTACCGATCTAACCGCTGATGGTGCTGACGGCTCGGTCAAACACTATCGTGGTGACATGGTATGCCGTGCTGTTGTAGTTTATGTCGGATCCCTTTGTTGGTAAACTATAAGTTTTGGACGATTTAGTACAGCTCACTATCTCTGCTTGCTTCAAAGCTCTGCCTACTTATTTTGAATATAAGTAGCTATCACTTTATCTTTGAAGGACACGTTCTTTATGAGTGCAGAGGAGTGCATCACTGCAGCGCGCCTGCAGAACCTCCACCCGAATCCCTCGCGAGACAGTCCGGACGGTCACTTCGGCTCCAAATTCGTCACAGTTGTGGTGACCGGTGGCAAGGACAACGAGATCCACTTTGAGGCCTACCAGGTTTCTAATGTTGCTATGGCCCTGGAGTCAGCAGGGATTCTTGTGCCCACTTTTGATGCTCCCGAATTGGGGTACATCCGAGAGTCTACCAAGGATCGCTATGTGCCTGATGTCTTTTACTCGGTAATGAATTGGCAGTTTTGTATCTGAATGCATTTAATTAGTCACCACCTGTTTTTTTCCACTCCCATGTTTTCACTGATAAGTGTTTGATTGATCGTGTGTCGAAGTTGGAAAATTTTGCAGGCTCTCATTGCCATAACACCCACATGGAACGCATTTTTTAATTGATTTGATCAGTTTCTGCGGACCGATTTGTTTCTAGGGCATAGCTTTACTATTTGTGGTCGTTTCTTCTCCACCTTTCTTTCACATTCTCTTTCTTAGCTTTAAGATCAAGTTAACGTCACAATTGGCTCTACAATGGGTCGTTATTGCCTAAAAACTTGTGGTTCTACGAGTGTCTTAAAAACAGCGTGTGAAAGGAGCAGGAAATTTGGAGTGTGGAGGTCCAAACGAGCCTCATGCACAAACTCCACATCACTTCGTCAGCCAGGTGTGCCGAACTCTTCGACGTATAACGGCAGTTCATAGACAAGCATCCACTGATCCGTTTTTAAAGATTTTAGCCCCATTCGTTGCGGTGGGTAATGAGTCTCCCGATGAATTTCTTTGTCTCTAAAACCTCTAGGATATCGTAGAATAGTATAGCCACTACCTACGGATGACTTGATCACAATGGTGCACAAGAACAAGAGAGTTGGGGGCGTGCCACAATGCTGCCTCTCAAGTTGCTTCGTGAAAGCATGCCGAAACCTGTTGAAGAATCGACACCACTCTCGTATATTTGAGCTTAGCTTATCAAGCCTTGCAATGACTCTATTCTGCATTTCTTCGCTCTTTCTACTTCTGTCATCACTGACTCCAAGTTCTTGAAGCACTTGAACCCATTTTGTGGTTTCTAGAAATTTACGTGATACCTTGAAAGCTTATATTGGCCGCTTTCCAAGCGAGGGTGGATGTAAGCTGTAAAGAGGAGCTGGAAGGCTAGAGACATCTTATTGAAACCTACGCAAACGTTTCTTTCCAGACGAAGGACAAGTATGGCAACACGGTAACAAAGATAGGACGTCCTCTGCCGGTGGAGTATCTGTTGGTGGGCATGCCCGCCGCCTTCCCTGTAGAGCAGACTTTCACCTTCGCCGAGCAATCCACCTACCACATTCCACCTCATGACAAGTTCCCTGTGGAGAATCGGGAGGACCTTGGACAGAAGCAGGTGCCCCCCGTGTTGGTCTAATATGAAATCCGTCGGTTTTTTTAGATGGTCTTAAGTTGAGGAAGAGCGTCCATATATCGGGTTACATTGTTAATCATTTCCAGTAACTACTTCCCATCTGGATTCCACCATCATTTACTAACACTATAGGGAAGTCACATTAACCAAAATTTACCGAGACACGTGGCCACAGCTTGTCTGATTGTATCTTCAAACGCAATTCCCTGATTTGGCAGCCGAACGTCTGGAGTGAATGCAACGAGCTTTCACCTTGTTTTTGCATACTCTAAAACTTCGTAAGAAGCCACTTTCCTTCCATGCAGAGCGTGGAGGCCTTTGCACGCCAGTTCGCAGCTTACGGGCGGGAGCGGTTGTATGCGTGCCTGAACAACTTTCACGTCTTGGCGTGGTTGGCGGAGCAGGTGGATCGGCTGCCGTTGGATCAGTCAAGTTTCAACAGCCTGTTGGCCACCCTGCGTACTGCCAAGCCTGTCGCTGAGTGGGCCGACAGCTGCCCTGCCTGGGGAAGCCTCGAGCTCATCCTCAAAACCCTTGGCGGCGGTAAGCTTGTTTGTTACTCCAATAACTGCCCCTCATAATAATCCATTTCCGACCTGGTGGGGAACTTGACTCAACTACTTTTTTATTTTTCCCAAGAGGTAGCGATTCAAAGCTAGAAATCATGGCCATCACCGTCCGTTTCTGCCTCAAAAGCCGCCCATAGGCATCTATCCTGTGTGTTACCTCCATATATAGGCGGAACTACGCCCTCTTCACCAATGGATACGAGCAGTAGCAGCGGCGGCGGGTCACACCGGGTCGCGCAGACGTCGACGGCGAGTTTCAGAGATGTTGTAGTCGGCACCGCACCCACCTCTTCCTCTGCCACTGCTGCCAGCTCCACATCTGATGTGGAAGGAGAGAGTAGCGACGGGTTTTGGGCCTGCCAACATTGCACCTTCCACAACGGACTGGATCGCAATGAGTGCGAGATATGCAGCCTACCGCGACACGCCTCATAACTCGCCCTGTTTCGCCATGTCTCTCCAACCTCCCACCTGGGTAATTTGGAACGTCCACCACATCGCCCCCGTTCACTTCATTTATTACTATCACACCTTGTTCCGTGCTCTCCACCCTATTGTTCTTTGTGCGTTATCAGGGGATGAGTGAGTAAGAATGAAATCCCTCCGGCAGTGGCATGAGCCAGTCAGCCAGCCTCGACCGAAATCTTTCGGGTGCGGCACCTGAATATCCCATAAAAAATTACCTTTCAGTACTTTTGCGAGAAGAGAAAGAACCATCGGGTATTTTGGCTGGGAGCATCCCGCAAGGAATTGACAACGCTAGATAGGATCATACGAACCCTTCACTACCACCACGGTGTTGTCAAGTTTGGCTCGGGTAGCTTTTATCCCTGATCTGTCATCAAGCTCAGCTCAGATCACGTAGGATTAAACCCGAAAGATGATCAACTGCTTTAAGAGTCCTGTTGCTTCATTCAAGAGCTTGCTACAGTCAGCTTTTGCATAAACCACTCAGCCAATGTTATTTACAAATGGCAAGGCAATGATAAACCTTCCAACCGGCTATCGGCTCTGGAGCTCCACTGGGATGTGTCCGTCGTCGCCAATTCGTAGCGCGGTCACAGTGCACTCCGACGGAGGTGTCACATCCACTAATAACTCCGTAATACTTCCGTGGGGGAGGGAGATTCTAAGCCAAGCCTCAGGAGGTAGCTGCAGAGCGCGACAGAGCCAATACCGAAAGACGTTCGCGTGGCCTACAAAAAGTACCACTTCGAAGGGCCGTCGGCCCGTAGGGCCGCCGCGGAAAGCCAGCTCACCGGTCGCGGATACTGGCCAACGGTGAATGTGCTGATGGAAGCTCGAATAAATGCGATTCTGCGTGTTAACGCGGTCCGCTAGTTCAGCTGGACAGAGGCTTTCAAGATGCTTGATCCTCGAGGCTGGAAAAAAAGGATGGGTATTGGGGTTAGTGGCGGCTTTGTAGCGCTTGGAACCAGGTGTCCTGGTGATTGGACCGCAACCCTACTTCGCGCTGAAGTAAAGAGCCGCTGCTCTTTCAGTAAGTTAATGAGAGATCTACACCCGTGTCCCACAAAAGATCGTCTTTAAAGTTCTATGCCCTTCTGCGTTACAAAGATGTCACGAGTCTCTAAAGCAGTAATTTGTAAATGCCGATTAGTCATAGAGGCCAGCAATGAAACGAACCTCTGTTAAACTAGCTCGACTCTGTTGACTGAAAAGAAGAGTCGCCCTTTTGGGTAGTGAATGCGCTGGATCTAATATAGCGTCTGCGAGAGACGTTCAAGCCGACCTGTCATGGTGGCATAGTACGTTACCTTGACTGATACACCACTGCATCAGAAACAGATGAATAACCCTAAGATGACTAGGTAGGACGGCAATAACAAAAAGTGCGAATAAAACTAAGAAAACTCATGCAAAACGGCATCCATTAGCAAGCATTAATAACAGTTGCACTCACGAAATAGGCATAGAAAAGAACTTTATGGGATGTTCTCGGTCTTATAAAGAGAGGTTGTAAACGATTTTGAATATTGGCTTAATCCGGACTGCAAGTCCCACACCCTGGCAGCAGAAGTCAAAATAGATAACGGGTGGCTAATTCTCGATAGGAATTGTAGGAGGCACGGTAATGTGTCGGTCGAACATCACCATTCGGCACCCACTGCGAGTTAATAAATGGGGACTTCAATAAATTACACATGAAAGCAGAACCAGCAACAGGCATGCTTCGATGCAGTGCAAATCGCAATCCTTGTAGCCTTAAGTACGCCACCTAATAAGGTCATATGAAAGCCTTGCCGTCACAATTCACAGAGCAACTTACGGGGATTTGGTTCGGGTTCAACTGGAGGTGGTCCCTCAGCCATCAGAGGCGATTCTAGAAGAGAGCAGGATTTAGAAGCTAGCGGGGAGCATCGAACCACGACCTCGTGATCCGCCAGGGCCGGAGGCTTAGTCATCACCTCTAGAATCCCCGTCTCCGCCAGGTGAACCTGATCGAGTTCAGAGAGTATACCTGCTGTGGTCTGTTGCGCCCTGATCACATCTGAGTGTACAATGCAATCAATGCTGTGAAAACAGAAGAAGGTGAAGATAACCATTTAGGAAACTACTGGTATCTAAGGTCCCGTAATCTCTTGCCCGTTGCTACGGCCTGCTTCCACCCCACATCTGTGAGAACTTTCTGTTCTGGAGTAGCACCTTGTGTGTCATATTGGCCATGCCGGACCAGAATTATAAGTTTTAGTCGACGATACCGTGTTGAGAGAGGCGTAGAATCGGCTTAGGTACAGAAAAGAATACAATACAGCGGTACCTTCATGAAAGTCCCAGTTATGATTCCATGCAACTTGCTTCTTAAATGTGGGGGCTTCTGGAAGAGGACTTTTAGAGTTCTCATCTGGACGATCCCAGAAAAAGGTGAGTAGTGAAGTAGTAGAAGCAGCGAAAAGGAACGAACCAAACCGCAGCAGTCGCGAAAACAACATTGGAAAAATGTACCAATGGGTCAAAAAGCAAATGGCGGCATCGTTCAACCTAGAAAATTAAGGGACAGAAACAATAACGTAAAAATTACTTACGATCACCCAGTTTGATACTAAAATCGCATACCAGCCAAAAAATAGAAGACACAACAACTGCAAAAGTTGCAAAACAGGGAAAAAATAAATAAGTTACAACTCCCAAGTAAAAGATCTACATACAAAAAGAACTATATAAAGAGAGCGAGGGTTCACTGTAAAATAGGAAAAGAAATGAACAGCAATATATATAAGGCAGGAAAAGGGCAAATATAGGAGCAATTCTTTGAGTAAGAAGGCACCAAATTTTAGAGCAACAAAAACATAAACATCGAACAGACAGGGGAAAGCATGTTCGAGAATAAACACATAAAATAAATGAAATATTGTAATTGTAGTACTTTGTTCGTTAGAACTGCCGGTTTCTGTCAAGGTCACAGAGGTGGCCGTACTGCCCTAGCTGCGTGGGCCGGCTTCTGGGCCATGCCAGCAGCCTATTTCCCTCTGTTTGGTGAATATATGTATTCTACCCTGCCGCTTTGCCTTCTTTTGCCTTAAGGGAGCCTCGGGACGCTACAGTAATACTTAATTCTTTAAATGCGCTTTGTAGCCCAGAGGCGGGAAGTCACTGGAGCGTGACACAACCTCGGCCTGAACCCCACATCTCGCCTAGCTGTATTTATCACCCCATATACATTAAAGATGTCTAAACGTACGCAGACTTGTACTGTCAAGGATAACCAGGAGGGAGAGGAGGAACCCTCTACACTATTGTGTAGCGTCCCATGGCTCCCTCGATGGCAAAAGAAGGCAGAATGCTAGGGTAGAATATATATATATATATATAAATTCAACGGACAGAGGAAAATAGGCTGTTGCCATGGCCCGGAGGCCAGCTCACGCAGCTAGGGCAGTACGGCCACCTCTGTAAACTTGACCGAAACCAAGAGCTTCAACAAACAAAGTATTACAATTGGATATTCCATTTTTAAAATGCCTGTAGATATTTGTAGAATCACGAAAAATTAGGAATCAATAGCTACATATCAAGACACCTGTAGCTTCTAAGGCTCCCATGAAGGCAAAAAAAGGCAGAACACTAGGGTAGACTATATACATTCAACGGACAGAAAAAAATTAGCTGCCGGCATAGCCCAAAGGCCAGCCTATGCAGATAGGGCAATATAACCACCTGTGACCTTGACCAAAACCGGCGGTCGAAACAAGCAAAGTATTGCAGCATTGGCTCCACCTGCACCACATCATTGCCTCAATTTCTTCAAATTCACTGCTCAACTGGCTGCATCCTTCTACGCAAATACAATAATTCTTAATCCATTGCTTCTTTGCGGCATATCCGCGAAGCCTGCTGTAGTACCTTCTTTTGTTTAAACTACCGTTTATGGCCAGGGTCACGGAGGTGGCCAAATTGTCCTGGCTGCGCAGGCTGGTCTTTGGGCCGTGCCAGCAGCTGCTGAGTATGTATATATTATACCCTAGTATTCTACCTTCCTTTGCCTTCAATGGAGCCTCGAGACGCTGCACCTCCACCTTCACAATGCTTTTAATTTTTCACATTTCTCTACTCATCTTAATGCATTTTCCTGAATTGCAATTTGTCGACTTCGCTTTTTTGGGCTATGTTACATGCGTTGTTCGGAGTAATTTTGTTAGAAATGTTTGCATGAACAGGATGAATTTTTGTGCCTTTCTTTTCACGTTGCCCTTAATATATTTGATAGACCTATTAAACAATTGCTTGTGACATTGCCTTTTATTCTCGCAAATAAAAATCCTATTTGGCATTAGTGTTCTTGTATTTTTTTCTGATAGGATTGCAGCGGGATTATTTAATCCTATCTGCAGTACCTTGTTTGTTTGGACTACCCTTTTTTGGTCAAGGTCACAGAGGTGGCCTCCGGATCATGTCAGCAGCTTATTTCCCTGTCGGTTGGGTATATGTATTCCGCTCTGGCATTCTGCCTTCTTTCGCCTTCGAGGCTGCCTCGGGACGCTACAGTTACACTATAATTAAGCAGTGCGTCTTCTTCAAGGGTGCGTTTGCCAACCAATTAAGCGAGCGATGGCACTATTACATTTTCTTGGAGATGAAGGGAGCCGTCCCAGGCGTCTTCTAGTGTAACATTTAAAACTCATGACATGCTATATTTTCCGTTGATTGCACACCACGCGGTCTGTGGTAATTAGCCTACTTCTGCTGGCTGATCCATCGAAAGTCTTCCTGATATCCCGGACCCTATTTTAAGCCTTTCACCGACTGAGATCCAAAGCCACGACCACGTCTGACGGGGACGCAGTATCTAGCGTTAGGGCGTCAGAAGAAACGATTCACAAAACTGTAAAACTACAGGGGTTTGCTTTGCAGAAATACGAACATTAAAATAATTATTGCGTTTCAAATGTGGACGGTAGTCACATTGTCTGCTTAAGGCTTAGTTTTGCATTGCTTATTCAGGATTTTTTTCTACAGGCTTTTACGCATGTTACTTTATAATCCTTTAAAATTTGAGTTTACATTAATGAGCATTGCTGCCACTCTTGTAACAAACTGGCGCTGAGTTTGCTTTAGTAAATATCAGTAGTTTTTAAAGGCAAAGCTGAATCGCTTTCATTTGTTATGCCACGCGTTTTTTACGCGGTGGACTTGAACGTTAATTTTCGTGCGAATGGTTTGGCTGCTTTAGGTATGCTAGGTTGTTAGCTGGATAAGTTTCATTTGCACAAAAATTCGAAAGTCTCACCGAACCTTAGGCTGCATCTGGTATTAATAGCGTTTTAACCCTTGATTTTACAGGAACGTGTGTTTCCAAAGAAGTGCTGACTCTTAACAGTGGGGGGCATTACCTAACGACATTGAATACAAATCTCGCTTTCTCTTTTACTTTGGATCGTAGTTAACTGATTTTCGTCATTTTCATTGCACGGTAATGGACTTAGTGCACGTTCTAGGCAGCGACATGCTTTTACTATTGTTTTCATTTCCATAACGTCCACGATGTTAGAACATATATGGTGGCTATGAAAGAATTCACAATTTAATTATTCATTGGCTTCGAGATCATGGCTGTTTGTTGATATTATTGTTGCAAAGCATGGTGCGTAGCGTCTCAGTAGTCGCTTATTCGTGGATGCAGTTTTGGCGTGAATTGTTATTTGACGTAGACCCAGAAGCAAGGGAATGACTATCCGGGGGGCCTGTAGTCGTTCGCTTGGAAGCACTTGCATCACTACTTGGATTGCACGTTGTGACGGTCTTAAACTTTTACTTTCTAAGGTGTTTTTTTTAAGTTACGTATGCATATTTAGCTTTGCGGCTCTTTGAGCATACACACATCGGACTCTCCGTTTTCTGCTTTTTTCTGGTTTTCAGGTAATACGAGCTTACTGATGTGGTAAAACAGCATTCGATGAATCTGTGGGATGGTTGACAATGCGAGATTTTAGCGTCATCCGCGTCCCCTTGGTCCTGCAATGTGGATTTCGCCACGGAAGATGTCGGTGTGGCCTCTTTTGGAATAAGCATTGGATAATCGTAAGTCATGCAGGCAAGGCAAGTGTGAGATTGGCGTTGAGATGATAGACAAGTTTATTGTCTTATCGAGAAAGTGGTGAATTTCAGTGGCGATTGTGTCAGCACTGAAAAGGTGAAAATGAGGGAGCGTGTCACGCAGCCCTTTTAAAATCTATTTTATGCTCTCTCCTCGAGCGTGGGGTTTTGTAATTTAGCAATTCGTGGTGTACATTTTTACTGTTTCTCCATTCATTTACTAATAATTGTACATGAATGCGTTTTTGTCCCATTTTCCAAATCATCTACTTTTAATGCATAAAACTTATTTTTTGTTGTTCCGTACACGCATGCACATACTTCGAAACGTGAATGCATGTGCAGAAAGTTTTTGCTGATTGAGCTTTGCGAAGGGAAATTGGACGAGCTTTCGTTGTCTGAAGACGGCGCTTTTACACGTTCGTTCGTTATGCTGAACAGTTGTTGTTGTTGCTTAAATAACGGAGGATTATTGTTGAATGGGACCTGATTTGTTGTTGCTAAGCCCTTGGCTTTACTTGGTGCTAGAGTCGTTGCTGCTCAAAGTACGACAAGAGTAAAAATTTTCCCGTGGAGCATTTCGTGATAAGCGCGAAGGCACTGGTTGACATTACTAGGTGTAAATTTCGCCTTTCGAACCTCGCAGCTTCCACTTGGAACTTATTCGTGCAGCGTTTTAGTATTGAAATAATAAGCCTCTCGAAGCTAGTGGATGTTGGTGAGCAGTGTTGTTGAATAGTACTCTCTCTACCATTGCCACTGCCTTCAGCGCTTTCCATCGTCACCATGAGCACTTCAGGCTGTCAACGACATCCATCTTTGCCGACGGTGGCATTGGCAAAGGGGGATTTGGCTGTAGAAGCCGACTCATAGAAGTCCGCTGGGACCTCACTAAGTGCCTTTGAACTTGTCGCCATCGTGATTGGATTGATGTTGTGCTGGAATCATCCGACCAATCGATCTTGCCAAAAGTTCTGTTGCTCAGTAGGGATTATGCATTCACATACGAAATAGGCAGCGCGATTTTGTGCTTGGCGTGTTGGTGTCACGCGAGGGCGAAACAAGAGCAAACCGGTAGCTTGATAAATGCATTGGAAGGTCTAATCATTTGTCACTATCGACTTACAATTATTAGTTTTGCTTGTTTTTTTTAAATCTATGTTAGTCAGGCTTTGTTGCCGTTAACATTGCGGTGAGGCGAAGCCGATATGAAGTAGCCGTGGAGCGTAGTTATATTATGCAGCTTTTATGCATAAGTATGGGCCTCTGTACGGTCGTTTCGACGCTTGATAGTTGTTTGGCCAATGCTGAAGTCATTGGACGCAATTATCGGCGTAATAACTTATCCAAGGAGGTGATTTTCATGATAATCAGCGATTAATTTGAAGGAGAAACGCAAAATACCCAATAAATATCCGTGCCGCTTGCTTCCACAGATTCTGACAAATACATTTTATGCTATGTGAAATTGTTCAACTTCGGGATTTGCTTGCTTGTGTGTGTTTTTTTTTGACGGCCATTTGCTGGTTGACGGTGCTGAGTGTATTGACTTCGCCTAAGGCTTGCGCCAGTGGACTTTGGACCGATGACACAATGCTGACAGGAGTTTGACTTTTGCTTTTAAGCCAGTGTCATCCCTTTTAGTCATGAACGCGCGTGATGGTCAGCACAGTTCCCCGTTATTCACGGAACACGCTTCTGCCATAAGAGAAGCACGAAGGACGGCGCTGGACGAGGAGTAAGGGACTGCTTAGTGCGTTTGCGGTTTGTTGCATGGCGAGTGTTGATAATGGGATCACTTATTTGTCTCATTGTCGTACCTTCGCTTAGCGAGTTGACGATATTTGGAATAGATGTGCATTTTGCACGAGCATTGTCTTTTTTCTGTTCTTTGGGGCGACGAGTGGTGGGACTGAGCGCCGCAGCGCGTAAGCTATCCAAGGCCACCATCTCAACAGAACTGGCAAGAGATGCGACCAGACTGTTCGGAGGCCAAGTTCATGTTCACTGGAAGGTGATGAGATGGTACAAACTGCTCTGAGGTAAATGGGCCGTACTGTCGGTCATTTCTGCTTAACAGGCACCGTTCAACGCTTGCGTCTGTATATCTCTTTCGAAATGACCTAGCTAAGTCAACTGACCTCGTTTTTTTCTATTATTTGTGCTCATTTATGTATGTTTTTGCATACGTGTTCTTAAATTCTAAAGGTGAGTATTCAAGAGTAACTAAAAAGATCTCCTTTTCCAAGAGATGGAACATGCTTGCATTCAGTTGCTAAGGGGGTTAGTTGAACTTGCCATTTTAGTTTGACAGGTCATTAGCTGTTTCAACAAGTAGAAATTTCGCTTAATGAGGCCTTATTTGGTGAGCAAAGAGGCGGAAAACTTACTGGAGATTTGACTTTGCTTAATGATAAAGACGACAAGAGTGTTTCTTTTTGCGTGAAACGCTTTGCTGCAAGCATGGAGACATTGACAAAGAAGAATAAATGCAAATCATGGTTTCTATGCTGCCATACTCAATGCATATTTTTGCACTAATTTGTTTCGTAAAATAACGAGCTATTCAAAATCACCGAATGACGTACAGTCTTCTCGACCAGCACTTATTCGCCCTCCCTCCAGTGGTCGGTGCGCCGACTGTGAGACGCTTTTCAGTGTAGTGACATTCACCAGGCTGTCACCAACACTTATCGGGATGTGCTTGAAGGGCTTGGCATGGACTGGATCCATTGTGTGAGTGAGTGAAAGTGTGTGTGTGTGATGTGAGGGGAGAAAAGGAAGACGCAATTGAGTGGTGGTTGTGGTGAGGCAGACGAAGACGCATGTAGGTGATGAGGAGTGGGCAATTGGTGGAGGTGATGGAGGGTAAAGACGGTGGTGTGTGAAATGTGGATGGTGGGATGGAGAGGGAGGCGATGCTGATGTGGATGGGGAGGGAGGAGTTGGAGGGTGTTGAGAGATGAGATCGTGGTGTGTTGAAGAAAAGCCTGTGGAGAGAAGTGGTAATGGAAATGTTTTGCACGTAGGAAAGGAGACTGAG